>CAJUYH010003159.1:0-34482 GCA_910591685.1 Galerucella tenella | reverse complement strand
AACAGACACGTACACAATTTCGGCCTGTACCATAATTCTTTTTTTTTCATAAGTATTCAAAACTATTTTGTAAATATTCTAACATTAGATATAGTAGTGTAGTATTAGTGAAATATGTACTGATTTTCCTCAATTTTTGGTACAGATTAGGGGTTAGGTAACCAAAAATCGTTATTTGTAAAGACCGATCTCCTAATTCATACTTTTGATAACAGTTTATTTCTAAAATGCACACAATATATTTTACTTAGAATGTACTCATTTCATTTTTAATGAAGGCAAATTTTATTTTATGCTCACACTGTATGTAGTCAAATATAATTAAAAAGAGATAAATAAAAAGGAACCATAATGATTCAAAATTGAAAGAATCGCTGTAGGTATTCCATTAAAACCATCAATTTTCAACATTTCTGTCTGTTTGAATTAATGACACCCTAACGCCCCTATCTCGATTTTCAACAAGATGATTTAGGATTTTCGTAAAAAAAACATGCCTCTAAACATCGAATAAAGAAAAGATACAAAAATAAACCATTCGTTGTGTGCATTTTATTTTTAGTAAAGTTTATTAATTACTACACTATGACCTTGGTAGTCATGGACGAATACTGGTAAATTGAGGTTGTACCATTTTGATGACTAACAACGAAAAAAATTAGCGTCATGAGTTGGTTGAATTTGAGGAAAGCGGAAACAGTTTTAACTAAAAATTGATTAAATCTGACATAGGATGTGCTAACTGGTAATTTACTTTTAGGGTAATTTGGTAGGTATCGTGTTGAAATTTTACAGTTATAACAAGAAAATTGTGTTTTAATTGATTTAAATAAATTAAAATTTGCTTGTTACAGAAATCAAGCAAAGAGTAGCAAGAAAATAGCCATCAATAGCACAGAGTAGGTACCATAGAGTGAGGAGTCGTTGGAAAGGCAACCTTAAAAAATACACACTAAGATGGTCTAGCGTTATTAGATTCCATAATCAAACGTTTTCCAAGCTTTTCTTTCCTTTGTTTGTGTTTTTAATTTCAAATTATTTATATTTTTTAAATTTTTATTGTATTGTACCCAATTCAATGTTTTCTAAATTTAGAGACTAAATATATTTTTGTCCTCGACTATTTGATACATTGCTTCTTCAAGCATAATGACGTATATTATTCACCAGTGAATAAAAGGTGTGGATAATGAACATGTCACATGACACGGATAAACAGAACGGTTATCCATTTACAAATGACACAATACATATAATAAATAAAAGTTATCACCGCGACCAGGATTCGAGGGTACAAGCATAAATTTTGAATTGGTGGGAATTGACGCTTTATCAGGTCTCCTAACACCTTGCATGCCTATTTTTTCAAAAAAATATAAACGACTTTGAAAATCATAAAATAAAATTGGAAAGTCCGCCAAAACGCGTTTTACATCATAAAGATGGCTGCCACATGGAGTGACATCATTTGTTTACGTTCTTATTCGTGTATCATGCTCTGAGTTCTTGTGACCTAATTTGTTTCTGAAAGCTTTAAAAAAGGAATAAGGCCGAAAAAAAATTTGTATTCCAAGTATTGCATTGTTCCAGAGTGTAAATAAACGTCTATTAAAGCTCCAGACAAAATATTTGTTATTTTACCTGGTGGCGCAAGCAAAAATACACTTAAGAGAAGGGCGTTATGGTTGCAAGCTATACGTCGAAACAAAGACGATATTTCGACAAATACGACTTTTGTTTGTGAAGACCATTTTAATATAAGTACCTACTTCTATGCTGGTAATTTTTATTCTTAAATAGTATGAGGTTATGTACCTATATGTCTAGGAATCAACCAAAAAAACATTATTTTCTCACGACCACACATCGAAATATGGTTGGTATATATTATATATAATACGAGTACATAGTTCAAATCGTACTTACGATAATGCTTTAACTCCTCTCATTTCCTCTGCATTCAAGCAGCTGTTTGACTTCATAAATTCAAGCAGCATGAGTCTACTTTATCAGTTATCAGTTTGTGCTTTTACAAAACCTTCGCTAGCCATATCTTTACTCACAAAAAGAATCGTCACTGAACACTGAACTAGTAAATAAAATATTTTCTTCTAAAAGTTTTAAAAATATCCTCGGAAATATCGTTTCCACTATGTTGAGTTTTAGAAATGAAAAAAGGCACACACAACCACGTAATGGTCTCAAACAAACATAAAAATGATTTTTTTACGTCGATTAAGCAATTAATAGTTGATTAAAATACAATATAAACACACAACTACACAGAACCTAATGCAATACCGACCATAGACCATATTGACAAAAATGAACAAACCAGAGATATAACATCACACATAGCGTTCGGAAATCCTCGGGTGTGGGTCGGAAAGTGCATTGAAATTTGAATTTCATTTTAAAATTTGGAAGTAATTTCCAATGGAAACTGGTTTATTTCCTATTATTAGTAATTTTTGATATCAACTTTACTATTATAAATTAATATCTAAGCAAAATATGAAATATGCGTGTACTCTAATTCATGCAGTCAGACCCAGAGATAAGTCAGACCTCTAAACTACTCCGCTAATACACACTAATGTGATAATCAAGTTATAGTATAGAACAGAACGTATGATCATATCAACACTAAGTGACCTTACAAATAATTTATAGGTTATAGCTTATTGCAAGAATTTTAATTATTATACTGAATTCTTGTGTTTAAAACATTAAAACTAAGTATGTGGTGGTGCAAGAAAGTGCATTCATCGCCATATGTTTTTAAAATGTGTCCAATATTTAACTACTTACATCTTTTTTATTTGAAACATTTTTTGCTAATTAAGTAGATGAAATAAATACGGTGGGCCACTCTGTATGTTTCATCAGTTTAATTTCAACGAAATGTTGTGAAATTTTCTTTGCCGTACAAATCAATCGATCATTTAAATGTTAAAATACGAGCAGATATAACCAACCATTCGAGGTAGATAATTGAAAATTTAATTTGGCATTATTTGTTTGAGTGTACGTATTTGTTTTTCAAGCTTTTATTAGAATTAAAAAACTAAGAATTTTTGGTTTGTGGTTTGACCATGAAAATAGAAGTGAATATCCTTTTTGTAACGTCCAGTGTTGTTTAAAAACTTGACCTGTAGCAGGTACATGTTGCGTATTTTTATTTATAGGTTTTTTGGGATACGGCGAAAGTTTTAAAATGACACCTCAGCTTATAACGAATAAGGTGATCCAAATTCAGATTAAATCAAATAAAAGTATTAAGCGTATAGGAGAAACTCACTCAACACCCAGTGAAAATGAGCATATACAGTAAGAAGTGCAAAGTGAAGTTAATAGCATTTGTATTCATAAATTGTTAATTTAAACGGTTATTTCCGAGGTTATTTCACTCAATACAAAATACGCGCCTTGGATTGGTTTAAATATGAGGATTGATATCTGAAAACACCATGTTTTCGATTTTGTATTTCGGCACCTGATTGGATACATGCAATTTTCCTATCCGTGTGATTCGCGTTGTCATTAGTTGTTTTATTCGAAATTGAAAATCTAGTGATTGACAGAAAATGTCAAATTATTAAAGAAACGTCAGAATCATTGTATCAAGAAATAATATTGACAAATACAACTCGTGTAATTAATGATTATCGAAAATTTCTTCTCTTTTTCGAAACAAATTGTTGTTTTAGGAAACCACAATTTGTTTCTCAAAATCAAAGAAATTTGTATTTATATAATCATTAACACACTTGTTGTATTATTATCGAGAATCTTGGCAAATTTAATATCGGTGTTGCCGGATATACAAATGAATAAAAGACAGTAGGAAAAATGATTAAGATTCTCAAATAAATTTTGAAGAAGAAGTACACGACATTATAGAAATGTTAAACATGGAAAAACTTGAAGGATTGTTCCGACAAGTAAATGAAACGGATGAACGAAAGGAATGGAAAACTAGATATCTTTTATATTATGGAAATTGAAGTACTTGGAGAGGAATCTAGACACTTAAAACGAGATTTTATTCAGGACGACAAACTAAATAAATTAGAAAGACAGATTCCAATGAAAAATATGATGAAAATAAATGAGAAAACAAAGTAGAACAAAAAATACAAATACTGCAACAAAAAAAATTGAAACTAAAAGTAATATAAATAAACACAATGATGTGGATGAAATAAGCAGAGTAAGGAAATATGACAAAACAAAGAAGAGACCTATATTAGTAAAATAAAATTCACGAAGGTACCCGAGCCAATACGATAAAAAAATGCGTTTACACTAAGGATGTACAAAAAAAGACATACAGAACGTTACATAACCAATAAAAATTGAAAACTATAGGTTCGTTCCAACCTACGATAAAACACCGTTCTGGAACCGCTTTGGAATCGTTAGGAATTGTTTTATACGCAGGCGCCAACTTTGCACCGTCCCAGAACTGATAGAATTGGAGCGGTTTTAGGCGTACTTTATTATCGTTTAGCGACCGTTTTGTTTATGTAATAGTAACGGACAACAGAGAAACAAAACTACTGATAGATTTGTATAGCAATTATTCAAGAAAAGTAGGTACGTTAGAAATAAAAAATAAAAAGATATTTTACTTTTTGGTTGGTGTAAAAGAAACTCCCTAATCTTCACTGGTTTCTTCGAATAAAAAATCGCTATCTCCTTCGTCATCCATATGTATTTCATGAGTCACAAATATTTAATTTAAGCTCATATTAATGTGAGGTTATTACTCTTTTTATAACGTTTTACCTCTTCAATAATTTGGTTAATATCTAATTTTTGATTTCCTATCACAATAGTTGAGTTACAAACAAATACTTCATTTACGTTAATCTATAAAACAACAATCTTTGAAAATAACTGACAAAATACCTACTAACAGCGCATGTCGGTCCTCAGAGTTCCTTCTTCCGATCGAGTATCGAAATTACCGTTCCGTTGTGGCTCTAGAACGATCACCAAACGGTTGGAACGCAAATAGAACCGTAATATTACGGTCACGAATAGCTTGGAACGGCATTAGCTATATGCATTTGCGCTGTGCCATTCTAGAATGGTTCTTTGCGAGAATGGAACGAACCTTATACATGTTTGTTCTTTCCCGGCAGCTCTTACTTTATCACTCTCGCCACACTCGGATTAAAAACTCATAGCGATAAGGTATTCGAATAAAGTGTAAAAACTAAGTTGAACGAGGTGAAAAAGTCCACACAACCGTGGCGTATATGACCCAAAAATTGCCGTGATCAAGTGCTTTTAACTACACTACATTGAGGCCACTATAACCTATCAAACTTATCAATTTTTTTTCACCTATTTTCCATGAATTAGCAATTTATCCTGTCACTTTAAAATTATAACAAATGCGAAAACTAATATGGCTTGGTTCTTGCTTGTTTTAACTTTTTTTATTAGTGTCTTTGTCACAGTTTGTGTGAAATTTGAACTTTCTCGATGGTGTAATGGATACAGTATCTTATATGGTATCGTTCAAAAACGGCTGCATCGACACGTGCAGGTACATATTTTAACATTTAAGGTTCAATGGTCAGTCTGCTCTTTCACAAACATCGCTAAAAAATATTATGTGGCTATTTTAATCGTCAATTTACACTGAAAAATATATTTTGATTAGTTTCTTGCAAAGTTGAAGCTGGGAAGGGTTTGGGGCAGGAACCAAATATCTGGAAATTATACTATGCCCAAAACTTATAGTAGTTGAATAGTCGAGCACTCGTTGAGAATGTAGTCAAATGCAGTCTTATCATGCGGGTCATACGATTCAACAAAGACATACTCACCGTTTTTGTTTTCTTTTATTGCGTTTAATCATAACTTCCAAATAACATCCGTAAGTTGAATAAGACAGACTTAGACAATTTAATTTCCACCGGGAGAAAAAAAGGTATGTATTTAGTTTTCAGCGATTCTAAAAAGTTTTTATTTAAATGTCAGTTTTGTAACTTTGACAATTCAAAGTGACAATATGAATAATAAGAAGCAACTTTCCGGTATTTTGCATCCTTAAGCAAAAAAATGGTACTTAATCAGACATATTATTTCGAGAATGAATAAAAAAGTGGAAATTCGTCAACCAGTGTGCAGGAAACATCAACCATTATTATTTTCTCCGGGTATATTTGTAATCTCACATTTTTTCAACCTCGGTGTCTTATGATTTGATACATTTGGTTAGTGACCTTTGAACCCGCACGATAAGAGCGCTAACCTAGAAATACTAAATTAACTAGAAAAAACTGTAGGTTACAGGTCATGATATGCCAGAATAAGTTCACAAAAATATTTTAGTCCACTCTGTATGTTTACATTGCTTCCATTAACCAAGTGTATTTTTCCTATTTCAGTATATTTATTTAAAGACCCAACCCCTATACTAGACACTATGATAAGTAGCACACTCCGGTTATTACCCTCCCTTATTTTTAGTGGAATCACCACATGGTGTTTCACGTTTAATAACTATAGACCATAGCTTCTGTTTCACATCATGGGTAGTTTGAAAACAATTAACCTAATGAAATTTCTGACAGTCTAAATTTAGAAGAAAAGTGAGTTTTCTTTTTAATATTGTTTCAGTTTATAAAACATAAATTTCATCTTATACTGACTGTTTATTTCATTAATTTTTGCACAAATGTAATGGTGTGTTTCCACTAAAAACAATTATAAGCGAACAATTGTTAACATTTGAAATATTTCCTGTCTATTCGTTCGTTTCTGTTAGAACAAATATTCTTAAAAAAACAGTGGATTTGCGAACGGTTGTCAACGATCCGACTGGTTGTTACAAAACGGATTCGCGATAAAAAAAAGCATAGGTTTTGGACGAGGAACTCACTACAGTACTACGAATGTCCTATAATAATAGTTGCCTCATTAAAAAAAATCGTTGGGGTCAAGTGACCGGAAATGAGAGGAGAGCCGGAAGACTTCTTGTACACTCTATATAAAAGGTAGCATTTGCATCTGTAAAGTAGGGAGGGTGAGTGTAGGCTCACAGCACTTAGGCTACATGTGACCCATTGTACATTCTCCCGAGGAGTTGTCCTCCTAGGTCTTCGTCCATCATGTCCTTCTCAGAAAGGTGGACAGGTCACTAGGAGACATCTCCTTTATATCGGCTGGTGTATGCCAAGACTCACCGAACACACACTCTCTTATCGACGATAACTCCGGACACTCGCATAAGACATGCCTGACAGTTTCATCTTCCTGTTCACACATCCTGCATAGAGGTGTGTCCACTAGCCCCATAGTATGGAGGTCTTTCCTTAGTTGACAGTGGCCAGTCAGAAATCCAACTGTTAAACGTAGGTTTTTCCTGGTCATCGTCAAATATTTCTTCGGCGCCAGCTTCCCAGGGTCTCCCAGGGTGATCCTAGCAAGACTGCATCCTTTGATTCCATCCAATCTCTTAAGGGATCTGGGTCCTAAAATTTTTTGTCCAGCCGCTTCCCTGGCTAAAGAATCGGCAATGCGATTACCTTTACTCCTGTCGTGCCCTTTAACCCACCTCAGGATAATATTGTTATCTGCCGAGACGTTAGCTAAATCTTGGTGGCACTCTAGTACTAGCCTCGATATAACACGTTGTCTGTTCAAGGCTAATAGGGCTTGTCTACTATCAGTGCAGATTGTTATGTTTTTGCCAGAAATTCCTTTTCTGGTTAGTTCTTTTGCGGCAATTCAGATACCAGCCAGTTCTGTTTGAACCACGCTGGTATTGTTTCCCATTTCCCACTTAATCATTGGGCTTAGAGCTCTGGAGTAAACTCTAAATCCTGCGCCTTCTTTTATTTTCGAGTTTGAAAGGTAGCATAACAATTCATTAAGTATACATACCACTGAACCTTACTTACTTATGGAGAAGAGTGCACAGAAAAAAAAGTGGAATCCTTTCAATGCTTCTCTTAAGTCGTTGAAGATTTTTTCCATTAAATTTTACTATTGCAATAGGAGCATTAATATTTGACTTTCTTTCAAGCCCCCAACTTTTTTGTAGTATGAATTGTAATCAAAATGTAACGCCACTTGAACGCAACACTCATTATGAAACTTTTTCATCTCTTAGTATTTGTTTATTAACGGAAAACATCTAGAACAAGTAGAAAATTTCAAATACCTAAGAACCAAGACATGGAAATAAATACAAAAATATAAAATGCATCAAAGGTGTACCATAGTCATTTCATTTCATTCATTGGAAAGAAAGAAATCTCTGTTCACGTTAATCGCCATGACACCTCACGTTTGGGTTTCAGGGCTTGTGGTCAACCAGGCTCCGAAACACGTATGTAGGGTGTTAAGATGTGCGATCAGTTGAAAGCCTGTGGCCCGGTTATTGGGCTTCAAATTACTATGCAATATATGTAGTATATTTAAGAAGGGCCTGGGGGACCCTCCTAATGAATGAGCCTGGGAATTTTTGTATTGTTTCTTTAATAAAACCGGTTTTTATTGATTGTATGGAAAAGCCTGAAGTATTAGAACAAAATTCTTATACTCTGAATCATCAGAAATGGTACTATCACTATCCGAAGACGAACTAGGCTGGAAGTCGTCAGATAAATTATTTTCTGCGAATTCTGTAGGCTCATCTTCATCTTGCTCCCACTTCCTCAAACAGTCGACTCATCATATCAAACACCTTCTTCTCATCCCTACTATCACCCTCCATCCGACAGATCAACTCCTCCGCGTTCACCCTTGTACCTTTTCTTTCCGTAGTGCGTACCTCCTCAACCCACTCCATTTCCTCTCCTTTTTCAACTAGCATCGGGTACCTATCCCTAAACATCCTCTGTATCCCATTCTCCATTCCACTGTCTTCCTTAGTCACCCATACCACTTTTATATTTTCATCCCCTAACATTGAATTTCCCACCTTCACCTCTATACCCTCCCTGTTTTTATCCTTCCAGTCCTTATCTCTAATCTCCTTTCATCCATCCCAGTCTCTTTTGCCCTCCTCCCATCGTGTTTGCATTCTCTCCTTCCTACCTTCCCCTTTCCTCAACCTCTCTAATTCCCTGACCCGCTCCTCAGCCACTGACTTCTGCTCTTCCAGTTTTTTCACTCTCTTCTCCAGTCGCCTTACCATTTCCTTCAATCTCTCTACACTCTCCCTCTCTTCCTCTTTTCCACTCTTCACTTCCTCCCTTCCTTTCTCCTTCTGTTTCCTCTTCTGCTCCTTATTCTCCAGAGGCGATACCTCCTTTCTTTTCACCCCAGTATCACTCCACTCATTTGTCTCTCCCGCCTTATCAGGTGTTCGTTTCACCAGTACGATTTCCCAAAAATTCCATTTCGTTCTCTCTCTTCCTCCACTGCTTCCTGTTCCGCTTTTCTTGCATACTCCATACTACATCCCAAGAGTAGCTAGGGAATTGAATGTAGTAAGGCTGGTAGTAAGGCTGGGTACTCCGGGAGGTCACCAGGTATACCGGAGTCACCGTTACTGACTGACTTTCTCGCAGCCATACATCCATTGTCAAGGTTGCTAACAACGTAGATTACGGATTGTTTTATCGAGGTTCACTCTTCTAGGCTTTTTGTAACTCGACATTGCTCACACCACGAAATAAAATCACTTGAAACGGATAGAAACGTTATAAATATCGACTGAACCTCATACTATATAAATAACATAACATTCATCGTCATAACAAACAAGCTGAAGAATGTATTTTTGAAAACTGCTATTTGGGTTTCGGGTCGCCCACCTAGTAAAGGCTCCGATGACTCCGTGATATAATGAAAAAAATACAAAGACAGGACATTATCATTTAATATTTATTAACTGAATCAATAATTTTGCTTGGGCCTGTAGAAGAAGCTTTTTTTCAATCTCCATTTGGGCGATTAACGTATTAAGACGAAAATGGCTGTATAAAGAACTATAGCTATATTAACTTTTGGATGCGGAAACTGGGTACTGACCAAGAGGATGGAAAGCTAATTACAGAATATGGAGATAAAATACTTACGGAAGGTCGCAGGTATTACAAGGAAAGACAGAATACGAAATTCAACAGTAAGAGAAAACCTCAATACATTACCAGTAATACAGATAATACAAGATCGCAATTAAAATGGTATGGACACTTAACTAGATTAAGCAAATAATATCCTTAGATAGATATTAAATGTAAATTCTACATATTGCAAAACTAACGGAATCAAGTTTATTAATTGCATACCTCGAAAAACATACCATAGTCAACATTGATTTATTTAGCTGCTTTTAAGTTTGATAAATAATGATCATTATTCCATTGCTCGAAGAAGAGAAATTATTAAAATAAACAAAATTGTCCAAACTCATGTTTCCAACATTTAGAAGTAATTTCATGTGTTCAATTATTTTGATACGAGCTGATACATCAAAATAATCATTTCTTTAAATGCATCTCTCAAGTATTCGGATGCATTCATCTTATTTATAAATAAGTTAATATCATTTGAACACAAAATTGAACTGAAAAACACAAAACGGTAATGATATTCTGCCTCAAACAAAGAACCCACTAGACGTGCAAATACACAAATAATGTCTTAATCAAATATTGAACTGCAAACAGTAAATTCAATCAATTTACTCATTTTTTACTTCGGTCAAGCTTGGTGCTACTGCGGACCTGTCTTGAAAACTAATAAACAATAATTTATAAAAGTGTCCTTGTTCGGTGGCGCTAATCATTACAATAAATACGCTACGTTTGTTATTATACATTGCGTTTTTAATGATGTTTTTATGGGAGCGTTTACTTGTAGCTTATAAAAAAAAATTAGTCTTGAAATGAAATATTTCATTGCTACTATACCTAAACAAAGGAATAAGATACTATAATTATCTGTTTCGAGGTTTGCTTGTTATTATTAGTATGGATAAAGGAAAAAGTTTGATAAATTTTAATCGATTTATTTTGGTTGGTTTAAAAACAAATACTTATATGTCGCTCTCCTACAGTATAATCTCCTAAATAAGTGTCACCTCACACTTTTATAATCAGTAGAGCCTCCCGGACATTGAAAAAAACAATTTTGCAAACGAATGCGTTACTATGCCCGACACTATCCCAGAAGATTGTTACTTTTAACCTTCTATTCAAATTTGTCATAAGATGAAATAAAACATATTTCATTGAGGACTCAATTCTAATTCTGCTAGTGACCTTTCAAAAGACCTGTTTACCTATATCATCATCAAGCCTTTAAATCTTATAGATTGTGGCTAAAGCTAATGCGCTTTTAAATCCATTTATTAGGGTGGATTACTCCCTTTTCACTCCTTATTGTTACAATTTCTTGTGCGTGTCCTGGCTTCAGAAGTTATTTTCTTCCGTTCTGTTCTATTTCTGCATTTTTCTCCTCACTCTTTGATTCCCATCCTTTTTGTATCCTCTTCTATCTGATTCCTCTAACTTTCTCTGGGTCTACCCCTTCTTCTCGGCCATAGTGTTATTCTTTTCATCATTTCTCCAGGCTTTCGTCTCATAATACACTGGTCTTATTAGTATCTTGTATATTTTCATTTTGGTGTTATTATTTATGACTTTACTTTTCAGAAGTTTTCTATTTCTGCAGTAAGCTTGATTTCCATTGAGTATTCTCTCTTGCACCCGCTCTTTTTCTGTTTGCCCCATCGTCACTCCTAAGTAGTTGAATATTGTTACATTTTCAAATGAATGCCATTGCATTTTTATATGTTTATATAGAAAATCGTTTTATATCCTCTCCACTAAATTTTTTTCATTTGAATTTGTTTTGTTTCCTAAAAATTGGTTTTACATTTTCATTTACAATTTCATTTTCCGCTTAATGTTTTTAAGAAAAATTAAATATAAGCGACATACTACTGAGCTTCTAAAAATAAATTCAAATGTAAACAGTTCACTGGCTCTTATTTTTATTCAAACAATGCACAAACGATGTCTATTGCATTTTAATTTCATTCCAGTTATTAGATTGTCGGTAACTATTTTTAAATATGGTTCAATATACCGTATCTCAACGATGTTTGATTTTTCGTAAACAAAAATAGTTGGAACAATATCTTCTATTATTTTTGTCTGTATAACATTGGGTAGAATGATTCGTAAAAATGAATGTTGAAAAGGCCCAGTGAGTCACATGAATAAATTTTTGCGTGCATCAAGTTTAAGTTGGGCTTTATTTATAATTTTCTGTCAAATGATTTCAAGGAAATTATCAATTTCGTGTTAAAATAATCAGCTTGGTCACGCAATGAATGAATTAGCAATTATGGGCTTGAATAGAACTGGGAATGCAAATGTCATCTTGGAGTTATACCAAGGTCTCTAGCGGAATAAACTAAAATTTTTTACAAAAATTTCTGTTAGTATTTCTTAGTATTAATTTTAAACTTTTTTCATTCGTGCTGAAAATGAAAGTCTGGAAGGCAGACCCGGATCTAAGGGGGGCATGGGGCACTTACCACGGGTAGCGGTTTCATGGGGGTGCCAAATCCTTAAGACAAAAATTCGATATATTTCAGCCGTATTTAAGGACATGAAATAAATGAATAATCAAGTTCCTTCGACCTGTTACATCTGTAAAAGCATGAGTTGCAAGAAGCGTTTCCCAATAACTTTAAGAATTTATTGCACATCTGCTAGCTGTGAGCAAAGCTTCAGCAAACTGAAAATAATCAAAACCCAAACTTATTCCTGGGGATCTAAATCAAGGCATAACCAAGTTTGAATTTGGGAGTAGACACGATTGATATGTTGATCTACTTCGGAAAAGAGTAAAACGAAAACGTAATTTATTGGAACTTTAGTTCTTTACGTCAGGTTATCTTTGAGCGACCGGTGGTCGCGACGCAAAAGATCTGACCGTTACGTTACGTTACGTTATGTTACGTTGCTTCGTTATGTGCCTTGCTGCGTGCGTGTGCTCTCTCCTGAGTCTCTCTCTCGTTTACGAAGCAGCGATTCATATTTCATATGCTTCGGCCGGGAATCGAACCCGAGCCGCCCGCGTGGAAGGCAAGCATTCTACCACTGAACCACCGATGCTACATTAAAATTCTATGCAAAGCTGGTATTCGCAGTGCTGGTGATCTACTTGAATTTGTTCGGATACATTTTTAATATTATTTCCATAATTTTTTTGCGCGATTGATCTTTTTTGTTTATTTACAGCTTCGGTTGTCAGGACGGTAGGTTGTGTTTACTGGTTTCTAAGTTTAACACGTCGGTAAGTGATTCACTCACCGTTCAGACGTCGAAAAGTAATAAATAGCATAAAAACAATTTCTCCAAAATGCAAAATATATTTTAAACTGATCGAGGAGTATAAATGTCACTTTTGACATTTCGTTCATTTCGAATAAATTTAAATTATTTTATTCGGAATTTATTTCAATACGATCGCGCAAAAAATGGTATAAGCATCTCGAACGTTAAGGGTAAATATAACGTTTACATGTAGATTCCTCTCGTAAAATTGGACAAAATGATATGAGGATTAAGGGATCTAGCACATTTACTTTTCGAAATACAGGGTGTTGAAATTTTGAAAACTTGAATGTTTTAATTCGATAACTTTAAAATGGATGGATAAATTTATTTGACATTTGGCAGATTGTTTTTAAATGTAAAAGGGCACATTTTGATAGAAATAGTAGTTTGTGCAACTAGTGTGGATATGATGAGCACGACGCCGTATGCGGAGAGCTCAATCGTTCAAGTGCGATATGGACAATCCACACGAATCGAACAGCATATTTTTTCTACGACCCATTTAAGAAAAAATCTAGAGAATAAAAATTTCTATAAACTGTTATATAACTTCAAATTGAAAATTTAACAATTCAATTTTATGTTTCCACTAACTTTTTTGTGGTAAACGTACAGTTCTTGAATGTCCAATGCTACGGTTTCTCTTTTTAAATATACGATGCTGTTATAAGTAGATGTTGCCAGTCGGACTCCCTCATGAAGGGTACCGTACCATTATCTATAATAATGAATATTCTGCTAAATATTTCAAACGTCTACCTGTTGTCGTTATTAATATCAAGCAGAATGATTATTTAAAAATAAAATTAACAATAAAAAAAAAACTTCTTCACGGGGAATCGAACCCGGGTCTACCGCGTGAGAGTCTGGTTTGCTTATTACTCGACCACCGAGGAATATGCAAATCGTTTATCTATAACGTCAGATGTATTACATAATTATTGCTTAAAACTTAAAAAGAATCAAAGTTCCTACCGTGTGTCCCGCGACACGTTCTACCTTTTTTTCACCGAGGGGGTCCTTTTTAGGACAAAATTAGAGAATAAAATAAGATATCGAATAAAAGGGGTCTCAAATATATGTTTTTTGTAATTTTAAAATGAATATAGTAATAAAAATAAATTTATTCATAAAAATAGATGGAAATTGAACATTCCACCTTCTTATATCGCAGACTATGGATTTTAAAATGCAGAAAGTAATTTTTTTTAATTTAAAGTAGGTTCAGTTTTAAAATATTTTCCAACCAAGAATCATTCTCTTCCAGTTTGATTAGATCCATTCAACACGTGATTGATTACATGTGTAATCATCACACATCTGAATGGTTATTGTTCAAATGTTATGAGTAAAGGCCTTGATCTCTTTATGTAAAATAACTCTCTAGGGAGCAGAAGGGCATTCATTACGTCGTACACGTTTGTGTCGCAATAAACAACTTAGTCTGAATAAGAATTTTGAAAAAATTTCTTTCCAACCGAACCAAATTTATTTTTAGAAATAACGTGTTAATGTCCTTCGTAAAATTATTACTGTTGTGCCTGTTCTTTCCGATTTAGGAGCATAGAATTCATGTTGTTTGGAAGTAATTAAACATAATTTATAACAAAATTTTGACAAAAGGAATTTCAACACATAATTATAGTAAGTATTGTATTCTTTGAAATTTTGTTGATACTCACAGTTTTACAAGATTTCTATCTGTCATTAACAGTAGCTTGAGGCGTGATTTTTGTTGAAAGACCGGAAAGTAGTGTTTTCCAGGTAGAGACAAACAGATTCCAGGGCGAACCGTAGACGAGGTCGTTCGGCAATGATTTAGAACTCCAGGAATGGGGTGGGTTGCATAGATTACTGATAAAAAATGAAGTGATCAACAAATCTCCTGAATAATATCAATCACTGGCATTTTAGTTATTCAGCCTGTCGCTCCAGCGCTGCTGCTAGATGTAGTGGGCTTTTTAAAATAAATTTTTGCCATTTTTTATTTTCGATTAAAAGAAATCGTACTAACATATTTTCATGCATCACACTATTTTTATCAATCAAAAACGCTATAAGGAATTTATGAAAAGTGGAATAAAATACTCTTTAAATACATTCTTTTTATTTATTAAAAAGTACTAACAAATCAATTCAATACAGATGTATGTGATGATAATCAGGACCGGAGCTTGAGTTGGAAAGGCCCCGGGGCAAAAGACAATTTGGGGCCCCATATTAAAATCAATTGTTATGATAATATCGTATAAATATTAAGTAAGAACGACGAACGACAGTTTTTCTGTTTTTATTGTTCACAACTTGTAGAAACAGTTATTATAATCTGCAGGCAATATCCTACATGTAGAATGTTTGCAAATGCTCTTATGACATTTTGTTACAAACGCAGAAACTTAAAACTAAAAACACTTTTTTCTAGATTTCTAGCCCTAACCGGGAATTTTGGCGAACCCACTAGTGTTCCAACCAGTGGTAACGTTCTTTAACGAGCCCAACATCCATGGACTCGGGACCTCGGTTTTACGTCTTTTCCGAAAGACGGCATATCTACATTATACCTCGTGCTCATTGGTATAATGCCTGCGAGCTGTGATATGCCACTCACCCTAGTAGTCTAAAGTGCACCCTAGTAGTCTAAAGTGGTTTTCGATGGTTTTCCCTGTCATGGTAATCCATCCAAGTACTAACCATGTCCGACCTTGCTTGACTGTAATTATCGCAGCAAACGCGTTCCACTACAGTGCTGGGTCGTCGCCCTATTACCTTATTAAAGTCAATCTTGCGCGCTCTTTGATTTTCAATGGACAGTAGCGCTAAATTACTAAGTCTATTTTGTCCCATTGAGGTACACAAGTAGTTTTTGATTAACTTTAATTTAGAGAAAGTCCGTTCAGCTTTCACAGTAGTGATAGGGACAGTTAAAAACATCATTAGTGCTATGCACACATCTGGATAACTGGACGACAATGACGCATTTTGAATTATCAAGAAACGGGCTAGCTTTTTTGAATCCCAACGCCATGTTTCTTTCTTTTTAACATTAAGTCAAACTAGCAAACTAATATGTTTCAATCAAGCAAACTAATATGTTTAAATCTTTTTTTTCAAGTTTGTTTTTGTATAAAATTTTTAAATATCTCCAGAAAGGGATAAATATTTTTCCCTTTTTATTCTCTGCCAGGGAGCCCCTAAAGTCGGGGGCCCCGGGGCACCGCCCCGGATGCCCCATAGTAGATCCGGCCCTGATGATAATGGTTGACAACGGGGGATCTTTAAAATGAGGTAGATAGAGGTTATATACATGGCGGGCTTTTAGAAATCTGACAGATCCTCGTTTAAGTAGCGCTATCAGCGATAAGTGGAATAACTAAATAAACGAAGACAAAATTTACAGCGGGATTGAACAAGTGAACATAGCATGGTTTTGTGCTGATTCAGTAACAGTACTTTCACCATCTGCACCAAATGAACTGCAATATTTTGCAATTGCAAGAATGGTCGCTATGGTTCGCATTGTTGATGCCGTAAGTAAAGAATGCAATGCTTATGCAATGGACATGCCTCATAACATCATCATATCCATCATGTGTCAATAAAAACAAAGCAAGTGATCCTGTTATTTTCCAGTATATGGCAATTAATATCAATGATAAAAAGGAGAGTGATGATAAAACCAAGTCTAAAAAAATACGACGATGAAGGAGAAGAAGATTAATAATAATAACATTGATATTGTTGAAATAACATATATCTTCAATATTGTGTGATCGTAGAAAAAATCTTGTGTATATATCGTTTTCTCAGGCGACATAGTAGCACAAATATATTCAATAAGATTCTGCTTTGTAGTTTTTTACTGGGTCACTGGTCACCAAATTAATTCTATTGCAATATAGCTTTTGGTAAAAAAATTTTTCTCGGTTAAGAATTTTTAAGGAAAACTTATTTAATAATTCAAGTTGTAGTGAATACCTAAATTGATAATTAAAAAAAATTACTGTAGGTATACCTACAAAAAACTGACAAGCAGTTATTTGAGTGGTATATTGATTAAAAATATTTTAAGCTAACAAAACTGAAGTTGAAACTCACAGTTTGCAAATAAATAGAGCTAGAACATCAAACAACCGAAAATACTTCAAATTTGTAGAAATTTTCATGTCAGAAATTTCGTATTCACGAAACTTCAGACGTTGTTGTTGCTTTCGTATCAATCTGGAGTTCCTTAATTTTTTCCTCTCCCTCCTACTCTCTGCTGAAAATAGTATTTCTGCATAACTAAAATAAACCAAAAGTAAACACTGCAGGCCAGACACACAGCTTAAATCAGAGGCGGTTCAATAAGACTTGAAAATGATTGCAGAAATTCATACAAAAAAAAAGATCTCAGTTTTTTACAATACTCGTATTTCATTTTTCCTTCATTGCACTTATATGTTTTTTTATTACAGGGTTTTGTCATCATGATAAACATTCAAAACGTCACTATTTTTACGTAGAAAAAATATTGTATGCAACTCGTGCAATTTTTTTTATTGCACTCAACGCCCTCGTTGGACAATTTCACGTCGCTTGCAATAAACACTTACTTTTGACCTGATGCTTCAGTTTTAATTAAAACAGTACGTCGAGATTACAACCACTTGTAGATGGTTCACCCAGTACATTTAGTTATTACATAAAACGCACCACGCTGAAAAAATAAAATTATTTTAGACTTTCCGATGTACTGAGGAAGGATATAAAATTAGAAACAACTTTCCATTCATTAACAGTACGTTTTCCTATACACTTTGTTATTGTTACGATGAACTCTTTTCGACTGCATCCTGTTTGTTCAAGAAGTATTTCCTCCAAATGGTTTTAAATTTCTTAAATGGATTAAATTGTCTCGTGTCTGGAAATTCTACGTCTAAATTGCATTGCGGCGGACTGGCAGTTGGTGCGTTATTTTCTTTTCTGTGCTTAATTAATATATCTATTATTATCTTGCCAATTTCTCGACATGTGTCCTTTTTTTTTCGACAATCAGCTGTCTGTTAAAGATTCTCGATTTTTTTTGTCTTCATCTCATTGATAGCACTTTTTCCATCAATACACAAAAATTATGCTGAAAGCATGAGTTATTATAGAAGATACCTGAAAGATCTAAAATATTTCCGAGGAAAGTTTCAGATACTAGTAGTTCCTTCAGTCCTAATCCTTGAAGTAATTTTAGGATATCCACAAGCATCAGTCCTCCTCTTCTATCCAGATCTGTAATTTTCAGCTACCTATGCATTTAATTTGCTCAATAGGCGTACTCTACGCTGAGTTCGGAATGGTAAAAGTGTTAACACTTTTGGCACTATTGACACTGTTGCGTTCGTTAATTGGCCAGAGAAAATATAGTACACACTATTATTGCGTTCGGCAATTCTTTGGGGTATGAATGGTGTAAACATGGTGGGATACCGTTTACTCGGTACAAAATGGTGGTGTATTAGGTGTTACACACTGATCACTCCATCCTTACACCATCAGCACTTGACTAAACTCTGCACTACACGAACACTACACTATCACCGCACCAAAAATCCATTCCGAACTCAAGGATGATAGATTGAGAATAGGATTGATTAAAAGCTGAAAAGTGTCAGCCGAGTTTGATGACGTCACTGGTTACCCATGCGCGCGTCGCCATGCGCGAATTATGAAACTGTGAAATTCGTGGTGTTATTTATTTATTTTTAATAACAAAAAAAATAAAGTATTTAATATATAAGTAAAACCTCTTAAGTCACATTTTTTCAACATGTTTTTTTTAAATCATTTCTTTAAGGTATATGCGTATTCTGGGTATAAATCATGTAAGTCAAAAGACATTCCTTTTACTTTAAATAATAAAAATAAATTGGGTGATTTAAAAGCAAGTTCGGGGATAGTATTCTGGAAAAGCATAAGCCATTATGTAACAGCATTTTTAGTTGGCCAACTGCAAATGTTTAAGATAATCCGGATAAGAATGATGGAGAATATGTTTAGGTACGCACCTTATAGAGGAAGGTTGCCTAAATGGTACCACTTTTTACAATTTATTTATTTTCTACCTTATATTAAATCCCTGTGCAAAAGCACCTTAACCCTAAGAAGTATTGGTTATTTAGACAGGTTAATCTAATTTTTAATCACTAATATTGTGGTAATTTATGCAAGGTGATACACTTTTTGTCAAGTGATGCAATCGGTACGATTTAGGAAACCAGTTGCCTAAATCGTACCACTTTTTACAATTTATTTATTTTCTACCTTATATTAAGTCCCTGTGCAAAAGCACCATAACCCTAAGAAGTATTGGTTATTTAGACAGGTTAATCTAGATATTATAACATGACAAATTAATACATGTGAAATTTTAATAAGTTAATTTTTAAGTGTAATTTTCAATAAGCAATAAAAAAAATGATTACTATGTTAAATTATGTTCCACTTACCCTATTTCTTGCTAAAGTCATGATCAGTTTTTCAGGTTTCTTTCATTATTATTATTTATAAACTGTGTAGGTTATTCAATATTTTAATTTTTTGCAACTCAAATATGTACTAAATTTAGAGTAAAAAAGTCCTTTGTTGGTACATGAAATAGCTTTTATTGATTCCTAAAAAAACTCTTATTGTGTGATCTATGAGGTTTTTGAAATGGCTGATTCAATTTTATACTCATTTTTATTAATCTGCAATTATTACAGGACAAAACTGGTATTTTTACATAAAATAATATAAACACTATATAGATATTTTATGTTTTATTTAGTTGAAGAACATGCGCAAATAAAACAAAAACTATTCATACAAAAGAAATATTCAATTGGCAATATATTTTTATATTTTTTATATTCTTAGAGAGAGAAGTATACTTTATTGACACTAAAGCATCAACAGGCCATCAACCGAGGTCTTTCAGCCAATTTACAAAATATATAGTAATACATCGATTTTCCTAAGATTAGGTACAATACAAATTATTATATTCAAAGAAAACTAAAATCATTATGCAATATCATCAAACAAGATCCATTATACATCTTCTATATAAGTAAATATATATATATATATATATATATATATATTTCAAAACTGAAAACCAAGATATTAAGTGACATTATTGCCGTGATATGTAGATAATTTCTTCAAACAGAGTTTTCTGTGGATGTTTTCTACGATGACCATTTTCAGGGATCTCTAGAATGTGAGGTTGAATTAATTCAATATTCTTTTCTTCAAGAGAGAAGGACCTGAACAATTTTTTGAATCTCTCATTTATTGGTTCTATTCTCGTCTTACTATAAAGGAGTCTGTTTGATGGATTATGCAGTGGGTTATCAGGATGTCTCATTTTAGAGATTTTTCGAAGACTGGTTGTCTCCCCTACTTTCATATGGTTTCTAGGCGGATTTTTACAATTATATAGTATTGTAGAACTATATTCCATCATGGGTCTACAAATTGTTGTATATATGTTGGCAGCGGTTTCAATACTAATTCCTTCATTCTTGTATGTCAAACCATATGTGAAGGGGTGAGGTTGAGAATCACTTCCATGGCTGCCGTTGGGCATGTTCTCATTGCTCCTGTAATGCATATACAGGCTAGTCTTTGAATTTTGGAGAGGTTTTCTCTCGTCGTCAATAGGCTAGTTCTACTACACCAGGCAATGGCTCCATAAGTGATGATTGGTCTCACTATGGCAGTGTACATCCAGCTTAGGATTTTTGGGTTACAGCCCGAGTTTGCTCCTGCCAGATTTCTGCACACCATCCAAGTTACTATATCATTTACATGTATTTGTAATTTAAGTCTCTGTAAAAACACTAAATATGGACTAAATAATCACTAATTACTAATAAATAATACTAATAATAATAATAATAATAATCAATCAACGCAAAAAATAAGGAAATACACAACTTTATCAACAACAAGTAACGGCTACGATTTTCGTCTTAGAAACAGCTGTTCATTTATCAATAGTTACACTTATAACAATACAGTTCAAAATCTGTCTTTGTTTAATGCACATAGAAAGAGAAGATAAACATATAATTGATGGAACACCGATGTCGACAAAAGAACGTTGCTGTGACGTCACTGGTTACCCAAATGGCTAGCGTTGCTCTTATGGGATTAATCCATCCTATTCTCAATCTATCATCCTTGTTCCGAACTCACCTCTACCGAGTTTCAAGTATGGAACGCCTCAATTAGACAATCCAGATCACGTGACATAATATGGCCGTGCAGGGCAAACAATTTAGACAGATAGGTTAGTTTTGTATTGTCTATTCAGTCATAAACAGTGCTCAAGACTTTTTAGTCGAATTTATTAGTATATTTTGCTTCAATTTAGTATATTTTATTAGTGTTTAGTATACTGTTCATTTGATTAGTATTTTTTATTTAGAATATATCAATTTTCTTAGTTTTTATAAATATTTTTATTGAACAAAACTGAACAAAATGCCTGCTACATACAGCCTGATATTTGATTTTTGATTCTGTCAAATAATCTCTGTTGATTGCTGCTAACCACATTTCTCTACGCTTCTTACTTAATTCATCCTTGTGCACCAGAAATGTGTTCTTTAAAACAGCTGGGACCTTAAAAAAGCTTACTTGGTCTCGGTTTGAACGGCTCCCACAACCGACTACAATACAAGTTGTTGGCATTTTGAAGTAGGTGTTTCACTCCTTAAATCCGTAAGTTAAATACTGCAGGTGATATCTTCCAATTCAAGCAAGTGAAATGATCAAAGAAAAGAGATCCTGAACAGAATAAACAAAGGAAACAAATGTTTATATAAGCTGAAAAATATATTGAAAAGTAAAGTGCTAGCTAGAAGTGCCAAAATAAGAATATATAAAACGGTACTAAGACCTATAGTGCTATTCGGAAGCGAAACGTGGACACTGGGTAAAAGTGAACAAAATATGCTAGCGATTTGGGAAAGGAAATGTCTACGCAAAATTTTTAGAGGGAAGAAAATAGACGACATATGGCAGAAAAGAAGCAATAAAGAACTGAGAGAACTATTTGGTCAACCAGACATTATAGGTACTGCAAAGGGAAATAGATTGAGATGGATTGGCCACATACAGAGAATGAAAAATGAAAGGGTACCCCAAAAAATAGTAGAAAGCGGGATAGGAGGAAAGAGGAAAAGAGGACCACCTAAAGCAAGATGGATGGAAGAGGTGTTAAAAGACCTTAGAACACTAAAAATATCCAACTGGAAAAGAAAAGCAGAGAACAGGAAAGAATGGAGAAAGGAAGTCAACAAAGCCATGGGCCTTCTAGGCCTGCAGAGCTGATTATATATATATATATATATATATATATATATATATATATATATATATATATATATATATATCTTGTGATATGGCCGATATTATAGTGGTATTTACATTGTTGTCACACCTTTCCTTTTTTCGGAATAATAATTAACTTTGTTATTTGAAATGGATCGCCCTGTACATTTTTTACCTTTTGGAATCCTTAAGAAAGAAGTACTGATTATTTTTCATGTAATGTTCACTATAGTAACGTATTTTCAATAACATCTAAATAACCCAAATTATTTTTGGCTGCAACAGGATGGTGCTTCACCTCACTATCACTACATAAATAAATGTTTCCCAGAAGATGGATAGGAAGTCGTGGCCCCCGCGATCACCTGACATGAATCCGACTATTTCTTGTGGAATTTGAAAGATAGGATTACCACAGAGATAAGAAGAATTGAGAAAAGTTTTAAAAATCGTATGGCGTCACAACGCTAGTCCTGAGGTACCATTTTCTTAACCTGTCTTTAATCACGCCCCATAAATACATTTTGTTTGCACTACGTATCAGTGGATCATGTAGTCTTCCGAATATTGAGTAAATAAAAAAATAAGAGACTTGCCTAAGATGCTGCTTCCAGACAGATTTAATGGCAACATTGTCTATGTCTATATGTAGTTACTGACCATTTAAGGGCATCTTCATCATCGATGCGAAGACCAACAAACTTAGATTTTATCAAGTTGATATTTAGTTTAAGAGGCTGTGGAAGTTTCTTAGTAAGATAATGCTTTCGTTTTCTTATTGTTGAGCAAAAAGTCAGATTTTTGCATTTGATAGAATGTTAAGTTAATAAAGGATGTATATAGTACAGTATTCGACAATCACTTGGATGTACTAAAATGAGCCTAGAGATATTGGGTGCCTTCCGAGTTGAGCATATAGGTACTGCGTATACCGATGTTTGCACGTTCCGAGTTATGGCATTTGAAGTATATACTCACAAATCTTGGGATTCAAGGTCGAGTATACGAGGTATAACAAGCACTACCTTTTTGCCAATCAGATCTTATGCGGGTATGCGCTATGTGGATTATATTTGCTAACCTCAAAATAATTTATTAATTTGGTTGTATAGTTTTGTGTACTCGACACGAAGATGATATTCATAATTTCATTAGTATCCGTTTCAGAATCATAAATTTATACTAGCTTGTTAGACTGTTTCTACAAAGCAATTTGCAAATAAATAGATGGTAAAGAGAGGTTAAGATTTTTGTTTACTCACAAAACTTGCACAAACAGCTGACAACAAACATTTTTGACAATGTGGTGGAGCTTGAAATCATTCCGAGTTATTTTGAAGTAACTCGCGTGTATATAATTCGGAACGATGATATACGTCATATACTTCAAAACTTCAGATAAATTAATATGATACTTAGACGTCGATTCAATTCGTTCATTACTTATTATACCAACAAAATACTAAATAAGATTTATTTTGCTACCGTACTGTGATCCATTTGCAAAGGATATACCTCACACTATTTACAATCTAAGTATTGACAAATCATTTACGTTTGTTTCCATTTTAAAATTTCCAACATATCCTCAGCTTGCACACTACTGAGTGTTTTACACTGGTTGGGTGTTTACTCGAATACGATCAAGCAATAGCCGTTAATATGCAACAATCGATTTCGCTATCTCACTTGTCGCTTGAGGTAAATGGACCGCTATAGACTTCCCTAGCGTCTTCAGTCAATATTGGAAGGAATGAGGATTTTGATGTAGGTATTGGGAAAAGTAGAATTCGATAGATGGCGCTCTGAAATGTCAATGTCATCTTAGCAACGAGTAAAACAAATCAGCTGCCGTATAATTTCTTTGATATTTAAATGGTTTTATTTTGCTATTTTAGTTATTTTTAGTGTGTTTCGTGAAACTTTTGCTTTTTCTTTGATTGTGCTTTAGTATTTTGTGTTGTTAAACTAAATTTTGACTCTTAATATTTTTATTTTTGGAGTAATAGGAATGGTTGATATTTGTGAAAAGTACAACAAGCGTTCAATTAACTGTTTAGTTTTAGGTCTGATTTCGTGTTTTTATTTTATTTTTGATATCTACAAAAGTTGCAGGGAAGGTACGTTTGTATTGAGTAATGAGACGATATTGTCATAACAGCCAGGGGAAAATTCGAAAACACCCTTTGCGATATTGTACAAAAGGGTCTGAACTATACAAATAGCTGGTGTAGGCAAGTGGGACTTAGCATAAACCCCACTAAAACCATCCTGATAGCCTTCACTAAGAAAAGAAAACTCAACCTCAAAACCATAAAACTTGATGGGAACGAGATTGAATGGAGACAAGAAGTCAAGTATCTAGGTTTAACTTTAGACAGTAAACTCCTGTGGAACAAACACGAAAAGGAGATTACATACAAGGCAAAAATGGCTATAATGGTGTGCAGAAATCTGGCAGGAGCAAACTGGGGCTGTAACCCAAAAATCCTAAGCTGGATGTACACTGCCATAGTGAGACCAATCATCACTTATGGAGCCATTGCCTGGTGTAGTAGAACTAGCCTATTGACGACGAGAGAAAACCTCATCAAAATTCAAAGACTAGCCTGTATATGCATAACAGGAGCAATGAGAACATGCCCAACGGCGGCCATGGAAGTGATTCTCAACCTCACCCCTTTACATATGGTGGTGGAAAGTGTTGCAGAAAGAACAAGATACAGACTAAGTAGAGAGGGAATCATTAAAAAAAACACCTCCTCACTTCTTGGAAATCAGACAACCTGGGACATGCCACAAGACGGTATGATGAAAAAATATAACTTTTCAAAGAAATTCGTTACGGAAATGAGCAACAAGAAGGAATGGGATCCAAATACCATTACCAGACTTGGAAAGAATGCCATTCAATGGTACACAGACGGCTCAAAAGCAATAGAAGGAACTGGGATAGGAGTGTTCGGGCCAGGAACCAAACACTCTGAAAGCTTGGGAAAAACCCCAAGTATCTTTCAAGCGGAAATCCACGCCATAAGAAAGTGCGCCCAGTTCAATATTGATAAAGGATACAGAAGACAAAGGATTATCATAATGTCGGATAGTCAAGCAGCCATTAAGGCACTGAGCTCTTGTGTAATCAGTTCCAAAATGGTGTGGGAATGCCTAGACACACTCAATGAACTAGGCGAGAACAACATAGTCACCTTACTATGGATTCCAGGACACACTGGAATAGAAGGAAATGAAATAGCAGATAAACTAGCAAAGAGAGGGACTGAAATACCTTTCTGGGGGCCCGAACCCTTTTGCGGAATCAGCTCCAATGTAATATTGGAAGAAATAAGTAATGCCGAGAAAAAGAGAAGATCTGACCATTGGAAAGATCTAGTAGGGCTTATACAATCAAAGACTCTTCTGGGTGACTACAACCTGTTGAGATCAAAAGAATGCATAAGTCAAAGTAAAACTGCGCTAAGAGTTTTGACAGGGATCCTAACGGGACATTGTCGCCTGAATGGGCACCTGAAAAAGCTCAAAATAGTGGAGGAAGAAGAATGCAGATTTTGTGGAATGGAAGAAGAAACCTCCATCCACATACTTTCCAACTGCACAGCACTCCAGAATCCTAGAGCACAGCACCTGGGAGATTACTGGAGATTACTGGATAGAAGAGGAACATTTGCCTAAGTTGAAGCCTGCAGACATCCTAAAATTCCTCCGGGAAATAGGACTAAAGGAACTACTAGTTTCTGAGACTCTCCTCAGAAACTGAGTAGAAGTAAGGGGGCACAATAGACCTTTTAGGTCTCAGTGAATGTCACCCCAAAAATCACACATACACATACACATACATACATTGAGTAATATTTTAAATCTTTAATACCGACTTATTTTCTCTTTGATCTGCAATGAAAACAAAAAATAGAATAACATAACCTCTTCCATAATATCTCTGATTATATAAGAATATTACCTCAGAATTCATGACAGTTGAGTTAAATAGAAAAACACAGTTTTGAACTTATCACTGACACAAAATTAAACAAATAAAGTACGAAGTCACGGTAATTACGTTGACTTGCATATAAAACAAAAACAATGCAAAACAAATTATTCTACTCGTTGCGACAGTTACAATTTTTTCGGCCAGAGGTCTCATTGAATTCTACTCCGCCCAATAGGAAATTGGAATGGAGGTAGATGATTGAGTGATTGACTCAGCATTTTACTGCTACGAGAAAACCTCATAGCAATCAGGCAGGTCAGTGATTTGAGCCTCGGAGTTCCGGAGTCGTTGCCAGGAGAGTTATCACTGTACCAGCTGTTCGGTGTTGAGTTGTTACTTGTCATATTTGAGCCACGGTACACTACTGTAGTCGCAAATAAAGTGAATTTATCTTTTATTCGTAAGTCTGCGACATCGTTGATTGATGGCAATAAAATAATTGGACTAACACTAAGGGCACAAGTGGGTACACCATTACTTACTGGTAGAGGCGTTAAAATTGTATTTTTTTTAGATTCAAATTTCATGTTCAACACAGTCAATCGCAAAAAACTTCAGCCATGTAAAGTTTTCAATTGAGCAAATATACCTCTCATGAATGTATCTATTTATACATAGAATATTTTTACGATCCTCTTTGATTCTGAGTATTCGCACCTTTCAACTTCGTACAAATACATTGTACCAATATTGTCGTAACCATATTAAGCAAATCGGCTTTTGGTAGAACAATTAACAGTAATAAATATCGCATTTTTTATACCTTTAAAAGAACATGTGGACAAGTGAGTCGGTTTACCTTGAAGCACACAAGTACAAGAAGAGCTATTTATTTTTAAAACAAGTTGTGCCCCTGTGACAAAGAAGCGTATTATGGTCGCGGCGTGGTTCGATGCCCTAAGGTTTGTTTTCTTGTATAGGTTCCAAGACGTACCGTGGGCTCTTATGCAATCGTAAAATAATCATGTCAATGCGTATCGCCTTCTTTCTGGGAAAAAGTTTCGTTTAAAGATACCGTTTAAAAAGTAGAGTGAATTGTACACACAGAAAAAATTATTTTTTGTCACCATCAGTTATCAAAATTCGTAATTCTTTCCGGATACAGTAAGTTAACTTCAGATATTAGATGACAACTGATTGACTGGTATTGAAACCTAATTATATTAGTTTCAAAGAGACAATGGTGTCACATCTCGTTTTGGCAACTGTCAGATCTCTTATATTAGGCAATATGACGTCCTAGGGCAATCAAAAATATAGTATTTCCACTACTAGCTGTGAAATTATTGCTTCTTCGAGCCAACTGAGAAGTCGAATTTCGCTATCAGTGGTTAATAATTTTTTCTTATATCAACCTAGGTCAATAATGGACAAATTCAAATATTTTGAGAATCCATGGATAGTAGTTCAACAAAAACTTGTGCAGCATAGTATTGTATACCCAGGAGATTATCTTTAACATGTTTGATGTTTGAAATTACCTATCAAGATAAAACTATTTGATAGTTTAAAATTCGCGCTCAACCAAAAATGACTGATGACATAAGGAGCACGTTCATAATCTTTGGAATGGAAACATACAGTGTATTTGTCAGTCAGACGCAACGAGGTAAAAGAAAAAGGAGGGAGGTTAAGCGTGGTAGTGATTTAACCAACTTTCGACGCCATATTGAGAAGCCACATTAGTGACATTAGTCATCAATTCTCGAGTCAAATGGAAAAGCCACATTAGAAAAATAGTGATTTTTAGTATTAGAAAGGTTATTTATGAGTATCAGTATAAATTTATGTTGATATTGAGTTGTAAAATAGTGTTTGGAGACTGCTTTTACCCAATATATACCACCCGAGGGGGAAGCAGCTGACCAAAAATTGTACACTAAAATATCGTTTTTGACAAATAATACCAAAATTACCAACTTAAAATACCAAAAATTACCAGAAAATACTAACATTACCTCAAATATTACCAAATATTACCATATAATAACTCTATCTGCGTTGACACACGAGTCGACAGGGTTATATCTCTCCCTGTTTATTTTGGGCTCTGTAGAGTATTTATGTTATGTGATTGTGATGAGGTTTCATACAATTATTGATACCGCAATTTCGTTTATTATGGCATACTTGAACGTTATGATATTATATATAGAATTATATTCTTAAAATCAAAATATTATTATCTCATTTTTGCTTAATAAGTCTCATTACAATGTCAGAAATGAGAGTTAGCGACCTGTCTCCATTTGTTGTAAAACCTATAGAGGAGATCCTGGCTCTTCTGAAGACCCATACGCTGACACAGGTTTTGGTAAATTATTGGTATAGGGTTCCTTACAAGAGTCTGTGTCAGCTGGTGATATAATCATAAAAGATACCACAGGGCAGAAAATCTACATAACAGAAGACACCCTGATGATGATGATTGTAAGGAAACCCTTGAGTGCGTCTTTGTACAAGGCCGTTAAATTGGACAATGCCTCCGACACCGACTTCTTGGCAGCACATGGCATAAAATTAAGTAAAGAGGCTTCCGATGTCACTGCGCACGTGCATATTAAAAAAGTATCCTGAAAACTTTACGATATTACCACAAAATTACTATAAAAATACCAATAATACCAAACAAAATACCAAATAATACCAAATATTACCAATAATTTCCAAATACATAATACCAAATTTTTTTTTAAATACCAAAATATTACCAAAAATACCATATTCGTGTACACCAAATACCATCAGCGGTTTCCCCCTCGATACCACCTTAAAAAGATGCATATGAGAGTTTTTTTGTTTTCCCTAATTGAATTATTTAATGTACGCCTCTGGTTTGTTTAGGTTTCAACGGAAGTCGGCCATATTCAGAAACCACTTTGGTCAATGATTCTTTATACTGTTATGTTCTCTCCTCTTTCTTTTACTTCGTTGGTCAGACGACGGGGTAAACGCTTCTCGTGGTGCGTTTGTGAACGCTGTGGTGTATAACTCTTAACACCCAAGGTGTTGTGTTGTGAACGCAATGGGCATATGCTTATTGGGTCCCAAGTAGCAGGTAGTTCAAAAATAGCGTGCTTATTGGGTCCCGAACTTTAGTCCTACCTGAATAATAATGTATGGATTCGGTCCCAGCCACCTGTTGTTAAACCAAATGAAAAACAGGTAGTAAAACTAATTTAAAAATTTGATATATTTATTACATTGAAATATTATTGTAAAGGTATACATTTTAGGATTTAAAAAAAAGGTAAAAATAAAATAGAAACACATATACATAAGATATATTATATATATATACATATACAATTAATTATTAATAGAACAATAAAATGAGATACATTTAATGAAAAAAAATCGACTTATTTTTCCTTTTTCATATTCGTCAATTTTTTTTGCTATGAAATTTTCGCGATTTTTTATTTTATTATTTCGCGTTTTATACATAATATGTGTACTTTGCATTTTAACATAGGTCTCCATTTGAAATTCTTTTAGTTTTTCAATAAAAACAAATATATTCGGGTGGGCTTTATAAAAAGAATTATTAAAATGGCTATGAAAGGATTCACAGGCATTCGTAGTGCGAGTAAGATCCGCTGAATTTTTTGCCCAAAGGGATGGAGGAAATAAAGATTCTTCAGATATATAATTTTCAATTAAATAATCGCAATATTTTTTTATGTTTTCCTGGTCTGGTGCTATTGAAAGCAAATCAAAAATAAAACAATCACTCACTTCCCTAGGAGGTAAATACGTTAAAGCAAAGGTCATCCTTAGCCATCTACCAACTTCAGAAGATTCCTCGCTGTACATTGATATTAAACCACATTTTTGTATTTTTTTATACCATGACTGTGCAAGGTGAAATCGACAGCCAATAACATGGGCTTTTGGCCAAACTTTTTGAATAGCAGTATGAATACCTATTTCAAAATCTATAACTGCCTCAGTGATATGTAAGCTAGTAGAGTGTTTTAAAGCGATATCTTCGAGAATATTAAATAATTTTTGATAAGTTGAACTACATTTATTAGGCAACAATGAAAACACTAAGGGAATGTAGTGTCCATTAAAATATCCATGTATAGTAAAGAATTGGCAAAAAAATTGTGGACAATAATTAAATGTGCCGTCTAAATAAATTCGATTAACTTTTCCCAAAAATTCAATATTTGACTTGCATGAAAATACAACGATCTGGTCTATTTTATTACTAAATAAGATAAATGGTTCACCAGTATTTGTTCCAATGTTTTTGTTTTTTAAAATATCGAAAGTTTCATCGATGTTTTTTGGCAATGCCGGCTGCATTTTCCTACGGGAGCAGTACATATACCTTCTAATATTTGCTACGTCATTTGTTGTAATGGTTGATGGCAGATTCTCTTGAAGTACACGACGAATAATTTTTGCAGGCTTTTCGGACAAGTCTTCAACTGCCTTGCGTTTGCAAGAAGAGCTTACAATTTGGCGATTCAATTTTTCTATATTTGCGCTATGACAATGCTCTTCAATATGTTTTGTCAAAGTTATATCTTTCGATTCACCCAAACTAAGTATATATGATTTACACTTTTTATTTGTACATATCCAACGCCTTTCTCCACTTTTTAAGCACTTTTGAAAACTATATTTAAAGTTATTTATCACTAACATTTGTTTTCCTTTTTCACTTAAAATAATATTTATATTCATTTTTAAAATGTTTAAAACAACAGACAAATTGATCTGAAATATGAAATGCACTCGATGAAATATAAACAATGAATGAAATAGTATTTAATTTAAACATTCAGATACAATAAAAAGAGGGAGGATTGGATTTCCGAAAAGAGGTACATTTCCCCGAAGAATATCTTCAGGTAGTTAAGTACCATTGGGACCCAATACGCCTATAGATAAAGGGATTAAAATTTACACATTTTAATCTATGACCTGCCGGGACCGAATCCATCCACACCGAACGCAATAACGCTGTAATTTGTTCTGATTTTTAACGAACTAGATATTTCAGCCAAATAAAATAAGAAATTCGATATAATATGCACTTTTTGGAACTTCGAATATTGTAAGTTATTTTTAATAAACCCTAGCATACGGCATTGTTAAATCCACTTCTTTTAAATTAAAATTAACTATTTGATCATTCTCACGATGGAGAACAATATTATGAAACCGTTGTTTAAATGCATAAAGTTCAATTCCACTAAGTAGGAGTAGCCGCGATAATTTTAAAATTTTATAACCATAATTTTATAACAAAACCCATTAATCAACATTTTTCCTCTAAGAAGATCGATAGTTGGGGTGTGGTAAGATTATTGACTTAATAACAGCTCCAGCTGATAAAGACCCAGGTCAGGATAGACAGATAAATATCAATAAAACCCATTTAGATATCATGGTGATTGAATGGTGTATTCACGACATTTATTCAATAATTTCATATTGTCTAGATAAAGAAATGATTTATAAATTTGAAAACATAGAACAACAAGTCTATGTTAATTTATTGATTCTGCAACAAACTATACTTGCACAAGAAGAAATTAAAATTAATTAGATGGCATGGACAATGATATCACTCTTCAGCCCAGATGGTTGTCTAGAATATGATGATTATATTTTTACAGTGAAAAAAGTCATACGTTTTTCTTAGTTACGCATATTAGAAATTTAATAGAAATGCTTATATAATTTTTTGTAAAATTTAACATTTCGTTATTTAGCGGCTTCAGCAGCCGATGATACTGAAGGTTGGTTTTGATTCCAAATACACTTTTAACATAAGTAATATAATTTAACAAAATTTAACATAATATCAAAGGCTTCGCTATTTTGTGTAAGACACTACGTATTTTTAAATCACTAACCGTTACAATTACAAAAACTCACTCTATATTAAATTTATATTCAAGTTGTCAACAATTTATGACATCTGGACGCCTATTGATGTATGTAAAATTTTCAATTTACTGTATTTTTTCGCTTAGAAAATATATATTGAGAGGAGGTTTTTTTCTTTCAAGTAAATGATTAAAAAATATGCCAGTAAGATAATGAGTTTCTGATATACTGCAGGTACACCCGATACAATTATGTGATAATCATTAATAATTATTAACGAAAGACACTGTATATTAATAGTAGGGATGTAATAATATAAAGGCATCTTTCACTATTATAACACAACTGAACACCTTGAAAATGAATTCTTTGTTGTCTTTGTTGAAGTTGTAATGTAAGACTCATTGCGCAAAAACATTGGTCACTTGTTTGTAAATATATTATTTTTAATCTAACACAAAAACACATTTTCATAATAATAGCGTGATATGTTAAAAATTTAATATTGCCTTTGTTTGACCAGATAAGGTAACTGAACTATTTACCTTATAGTCAGTCATGGAGTTATAAATTGCCTTGTGACTAAGTCTATCGATGTATTTTTATTATTTAAAGGACAAGTTCAAACAGGAACTCAAATTAATACTTTGTTTATTGGGTGGTTTCGTAAAAATATTATTTACTTTTTATAACTTCCCCATAAGGAAAAAGATTACGTTAAGTCGATTTTAAACTCCTTAGAAGCAAACTCGTTGTTATCGTTTATGTGTAAATATCATGAGGTAAAAGTAACTAGCATTAGAAACGAGGACAGTGTATACAGGGTACACTATTATTAATGGGGAGAATTCAGTACTCCATTTAGTATTGCCAATTTGTTCGTTTCGTTTAGCTTAAATTAGTTTTATAGAATTCTTTACATTATTTAAAATTGTAAGATGATTTCTCCTCTCTGTTATTTATATCATTTTTAATTTCACTCGTTCTTTGTATCTTCAGTTTATATTAACCCCAAATTTGAATACTACAACCACGTTATGCATCTGTATCTGTATCTGTAGAGTAAGGAGAGTGAGTGTAGGCTCACAGCACTTAGGCCACATGTGACCCATTGTACGTCCTGCCGAGGAGTTGTCCTCCTAGGTCATCAGTCATCACAAATCCTGCATAAAGGTGTGTCCACTAGCCCCATAGTATGGACACAGTATACCAAAACAACCAGTAGTACATCTCAACTTCGCACATCGGTTGTGCGCAGTTCGCCATTTCGGTTTAGAAACCTCTCAAGTTCAGCAAGGACGGCGTATATTCTTCTTCGGTTTAGGGACAGTTTAGTTTGGTTTAGTCGCGTAAGCAGTGGCGTGGTGTGAATTAAATTTTTTTTTTCAGTGACAGTAATCAAATAAGATGAATAAAGTTAAAGCAGGTGTAGTTTGTGCTGCAAAGAACTGTAAAAGTAAATCATATTTGTATATGAAAAAAAAGTTTTTTTCAGATTTCCCTGTTTTCCTGCTATATTTATTATAAATTTATATATGAAAGTTCGATTATATTATACACTTAAATAGGAATACAGATAAATAGAAATTTAAAAAAATATAATAAAGAAAGAAAGAAATTCCTTACAAAAAGGTATACAATGTTATGCCAGTTACTTCTATAAATAAACAAACACAACATGTTTAGACACGCCATTACACACTAAAAGTTTAAAATTAATTTACATAAATCCAACATGATTACATTTAATTTACAATTAAAATGGAATTTTATTTATTTAATTGAAGATCTGGGCCATTCAAAATCGAATACCTCCTCAATCTCATAAAATGCCTGCCCTACAAGCGCCTGTTTCACTATACATTTTAATTTCTTGAGAGTAAAATGTTTCCATAATACTTGAAGAGTACCTATTATACCTATATTTTACTGTAATAGAATTCT
>CAJUYH010003158.1:0-20681 GCA_910591685.1 Galerucella tenella | reverse complement strand
ATCTTGATACTATAAAAGTCCCAAATGCTTAAGGTTTGTGATAATAGAAAATCTAAGACCACAACCTCCTCTTTATATCTTGAAGGACCTTAAACAAGAGTAGAGGATCTCTAACATAGTCTTAGGACAGATCAAAAAGGTGAAGAAGAGACATAATTTCCTTACAATCTTAATCCAGTATTATAAATGGGTCAAATGTGGTTTAATTTTTTTGGAATCAGCTAGAATCACATCAGGTTTTTATGCATATAAAAAGCCAATGTATGAGAGGTTACGTTGCCATGGAAAATAATGGTCCTTTATTTGTATTTCTGATGCACCAAAGACCTGTGAGCATTCGACTCAAAGTGCTTCTTATCCAAAAGATCCCCAAATTGCGGTTATATTTATAATTTCATCTCATAGATCTATATGATCCATTGTTTTGAAGGTTTGTGGATATTTTTTTGATGACCAAGTGCTGAATGGTTAGGAAATATTTATTACTAAACTAGATGTACTATGAAATTCATTTATTAGATTAGCGAACGTATCACATTAACAATATTTTTGGATGGTCAGCTGTTAGGTTTTACTTAATCCAAAATTTTCACAAATAATACAGTTTTTTTCCTAAATATCACCGTACGGTGTATGCATTATAGTAATAAATAATAATACAAAAAATAAAAATAATTTCCTTTATCCACGCACTTTCAACAACTCATTTTTAAATTTGGACAAAACTTCTCTAGGGCACTTTGGAGAATTAGACTTTCATGTGGGCTTAAAGTTATCTCGGAATAAATCTTATCGCTAAAACAAAAAGAAAAAAGAAATATTGAAATGCTTTTGTGACCCATTTTGTTTTGTTCTAACTTTTATTGTCAGATTCAGTATCAAAAACAGTATTTCGGCACAAATTTTCATAGCTTTATATTATATCTCAAATTTTTTTTTCTTAAAGCTTCTCGACAATTTTCGTGGACTCGGAATAAGTTACGCGTATCTGTATAAAAAAGTATTATTAACATGTACAGTTTCATTTATTTATATTATTCAATAGCCTGTTGATCCTCAAGGAAAGAAAGGAAAGAAAATTAGTAACTTTTTTCTTTACATCAATAAGGTAACAAAGCCCTGTGAACTGGCTTAGTTTACCTCCAAATCTATTGGTTAGTTAGGCAAGAACCTGCATTATTCAACATAATTTTTTTTTACGTCATTGGACTTTTTAGTGTTTCATTGGCTCTCAATTTAAAACAATTTGGTTTCATTGGCGCTCAACGTCAATCAACAAAAATTTAGTTTCATATACCGTTGTTATCAGAGGCACTTGGGGCATACGTGGTATGAATATCTGACGCACTCGAGAATGCCCAAGTAACTGTTTTTTTTTTAATTTTGAAAAACCGTACATGCCATACCCACCGCTAAAATGGTTTTTACCATACGAGCTTTTCTTTTCGCCATTTAGCGACCTCGCCTCAATAACTATTAAGTTCTGTTATAATCACCTGCAGCACTCTCACTTGCAAAGCTTTTCCGTTGCCATCCATAAAAGAATGACCCCAGATCCAAACCAAAGACATTTTGGCTGAACAAAGTCTTACTTGGTAGTCTGATACCAACTTGGACGTTACACGGTAAAAGCAGAGTGCTTTTCAGCCAACTTAATTTGAAAAATTTACTTACCCAACAGACCTTTGACTAGTAACACTACTAACAACAACTTCGTAAGCTGAAGACTTCCTATAGAACGTGACTGTTTCATTTGAACTTCCTATATTAATAAGCAAAATATAATCAGCTTCGTCTCGCTGTCTTGCAACTTCTAATACTTTTTCATTAACTTTAATTATGGATAAATTATCAATACTCGAGTATCTTTTAAAACGTTTTCTAAACTGAATAAGATCTTTATAAACGTTGTAGTGGCTTTTAACGTCAATTTGTGCAGCTAAGTTCAACCAATCCTTACTGGAACCGACTGGAAGCCAAGGTTCCGATATGGAAAAACCAGCATATTTAGAGCTGTCCCATTGGAAAGGCGTTCTTTCAAAATCTCTACTAGTTTGATTAAAAGTAGTGCAGTTTTTAATAGCAGATGGATCTTTTCCTTGATCACATGTTACTTCGCCGTCCAGCATTCCTATTTCTTCTCCATTGTAGGTTACCATGACTCCCGGTAGGAATGCTGATAACATGTTGAAGCTGTCCACGTTTTCTTTCCCAAATCTGGTAGCTGCTCGGTGATTGTCGTGGTTACCTATCTGAGAAATATTGATTACAATTTAAAAAAATAGTATGAGCCAGATATTAGCGGGAAACCCGTTTTCCAGGGTTTAGGGGGTCATTTCTACAAATTGAGCCCAAAGTGAAGTCTTCAGGGACTCTTTAGGAGCTTTGTCCCTTCATTTACTGGACTATAAGGGCTACATGAAAAGCAGCTTTCCAAGGAATCTTTTTGTTGAAGAAGGTAAAATAATAAGCTTACCACCCAGTTGCTCACAGCTCCTTCTGGTAGATACACCAACCATTTATTAATTGCGTTAGAAATATTATCAATGGTGAAATTAAGAGCTGGAAGATTAACCAGAAGATTAAAATTAAAACTAAAATGTGCTCCAATTTTCGAACCATCGCTGGAGCCGTAATACAAAGCGGTGCTTTCTGAAGTTGTATATGCTTCAGTCATAATGACTCTACGAAAACAAAATAATAATCATCAGCAATAAAAATGGGGTCCGGTAAAGTTGCGACCCTCGAAATTTTGCAACCAAATTTCCGAGGGTCGCGAAGTTTACCACAACCTAAAGATGTTCATACATACATTGCTTCCGTTAAGTTGTTCTCCTTAACATAATCATCTACCAATGTTCTAAAAGAATAGATAACGTTGTAGGTTTCGTCTAGATCTTTAAGGACATTTTCTCGATCTATACATACAGGATCTATTTCGCATTCTGTATAGCCACGTGCAAGAGGTGCATCTCTAAACGTATTATCTTCCACGAGAAAAGGAACTGCGTCCATACGAAAACCATCTATTCCCATGTCTAACCAAAACAGCATAACTTTCTAGAAATGCGTAAAAGTAATAGTGGATGTTACATATAAATAGTATGTATGAATGTATTTTGGGGGGACCTAAAAGATCTATTGTGCCCCTTTACTTCTACTTAGTTTCTGAAGAGAGTCTCAGAAACTAGTAGTTCCTTTAGTCCTATTTCCCGGAGGAATTTTAGGATGTCTGCAGGCTTCAACTTAGGTAAATGTTCCTCTTCTATCCAGTAATCTACCAGGTGCTGTGATCTAGGATTCTGAAGTGCTGTGCAGTTGGAAAGTATTTGGATGGTGGTTTCTTCTTCCATGTCACAAAATCTGAATTCTTCTTCCTCCACTATTTTGAGCTTGCGACAATGTCCCGTTAGGATCCCTGTTGAAACTTTTATCGCAGTTTTACTTTGACTTATGCATTCATTTGTATAAGCCCTACTAGATCTTTCTAATGGTCAGATCTTCTCTTTTTCTCGGCTTTGCCTATTTCTTCCAATAATACATTGGGGCTGATTCCGCAAAAGGGTTCAGGCCCTCAGAAAGGTATTTCAGTCCCCCCCTTTGCTAGTTCATCTGCTATTTCATTCCCTTCTATTCCAGTGTGTCCTGGAATCCATAGTAAGGTATTGTTCTCGCCTAGTTCATTGAGTTTGTCTACGAATTCCCACACCATTTTGGAACTGATTACACAAGAGCTCAGTGCTTTAATGGCTGCTCGATGACTATCCGACATTATGATAATCCTTTGTCTTCTGTATCCTTTATCAATATTGAACTGGGCGCACTTTCCGCTTGAAAGCTACTTGGGGTTTTTCCCAAGCTTTCAGAGTGTTTGGTTCCTGGCCTGAACACTCCTATCCTAGTTCCTTCTATCGCTTTCGAGCCGTATGTGTACCATTGAATGGCATTTTTTCCAAGTCTGGTAATGGTGTTTGGATCCCATTCCTTCTTGTTGCTTAATTCCGTAACAAATTTCTTTGAAAAGTTATAAATAGTATGAGTATAGCTTTATTTTTTTACCTTCATTTCATCTAGAACTGTGGGATTTCTGTAATTTAGATCGGGCTGCTGTGATGAAAAATCATGGAAATAGAATTGTTTTCTGCCTTCGTGCCATGTCCATGCTGATCCTTTAAAATCTGACAACTGAAATCAAAATAGCATGAATAGCCTGACGGTAGTAACAAAAGTTTTCGCGGGATTTCCATTCGTGAGTAGCAGTAAAGAAAGTGCTTGCTTGTGTGTATTTTGTAAGGCAGAATTCTTAGAAAGTTAACGAACAGATCGGACTGCGTTCGGTGCGCGGTGATCGAGGCTTGCCTGCAACGTTGAGAAAGCGCTTAAGGGGAATCTATCGGCAGCGATTTGACAAAATATCGAAGTATTTTTGGCAAAGAATTTTGAGGTAATGGATGTATTGAAAATTAAGAAAAAAATATATCATGTAGATTAATGTTGAACTTAGAGTTCTCATCGAATAAAAGCTTTGAAATGCTAACCAAATTTTGTTGAAAAAATACGAATCAAGAGGTAATTACACATATTAAGCAAAGTTTGAGCCCTTGTAAAGAATTAAATATGGATTAAATGGAAAAACTAATTGATAAGAAGTCTAATTTGAAGCTTTATGAATACTATATAAACATCTCAGAATCCTCAAATTACTTATGACCGTACAATTCCTTATTGAAATTCGGTTGCTACCACTAAAATATCGGATAAAAATCCATTTCTCGCTTTGCTATCCTGCTATGACTGACATTGTCTCTCTGCATCGGTAGTCGCGTGCCGTTCCATTGTTGATACAACGCTCGCCGGTCTCGGCGGTCTCCCAGTTCAGTACTGACGAAGCTTATAGAGTAGTACGTAAACCAAAATCCGCTTGGACCGCTTGGCTACCTATATGTTGCGGAGCTTTCATATTTCTAATCAAATTTTCGTTATGTGAACTCAAACGTGAGGACGTAGGGAAACAAAAAAATATACAAAGTATAATTGTGCAAGGTCGAATTTGGTAGATGCCCTTTAATTGTCAATCGTGATAAGTGCCAAACGCCAGACTTGCGATAATATCGGGGTATACCAATTTGTAGAGTAAGGTTCAGAGAACAAGTAGGATGTTTCAATTTTTAAAAATGTTCAGCAGGTCAAAAGTTATTTGCATCGAAAGTTCAAAAAATTTTCGACTTTCAAAAATTTATATTTTTTTAAATAAGCACTATACGGAAAAATGACAGGAGACCTTTTCTTTGTAAAATAAGCCATATTTGCATAAAAAAATTTGTCCGTGCCGTACCATACCATTTGTTCTTACTTTGTTTACTGTACTGGTTCTTCGTAAAAACGACGGACATATTCGGATTCAGTGGCTCAAAATACATCACTTTTTTATTCTTGGAATTACGGCAACATTAACCGGTCCCGGGCTAGCTGTAGACCTTTTTAAAACCGAATTAAAAACTACAAAGTCTAACAAGAATTGTACATTCCAGTTTACATCAAACTTCTAATAAGATAATCTCAAATAAAAAAACAATAACTTTTTAAAACGCACCCAATTATTTGGAGGAGTATTAGAGTCTCCGTTTTTACCATCTCTCCATATATAAAAATCTTCATATCCTTCAGTTCTATTAGCAGACAGTTGAAACCAATCATGCTGATCACTGGTATGATTAGGAACGAAATCCATAATAAGTTTAATTCCAAGACTTTTGGCTGCTGTAACTAAATTTTTAAAATCCTCGATGGTACCATAATCTTCGTCTATTTTGTAATAATCTCTAATATCGTATCCTTGATCCACTTGAGGAGAATCGAAGATTGGTGATAGCCATGTTGCTGTTACTCCCAAATTCTTTAGATGATCTAGTTTACTAATAATACCTGGAAAATTGAAAGAGTAATCTAGCGGTTTTTACCCTGAAAACATAGGTATAGTTTGGCAAGTTTATCTGAAGCTACGGGGAATCGGTAAGAGGCGAGGAAACAGGGCGCATATCTGTCATAAACGTACAAATGACGTACGGTACCTATTTTACCAAGTAAATTTGTAAATACAAAAGTCACAGACAAAACCAACGCCACTGGATAAATGAATATCAGTCAATTGACGAAGTGAGAGGAAAGAACACACGCACAAGCTTGCCAATAAGAAGTCAGCTTTCGATAAAAATCACCAATTATGTAATTCGGACGGTGTGGTAATTATCGTTTTCATACAACGCTGCCAGAGCTTGAAGAAGTCCATAACAAATTTGGAAAAGTGTTCATCTTTTATTATTCATGAATAGAAAAAATCCAAGGAAACAAGCACATCAAAGAATGAACGTTTAAACATATTGTTTATAATAAAAAGTCCCTTTTCTAATTATTATCACTACTTACTTAGCACTTTAGCTTTTTCATAGTTAAACGTGGCAATATCGAATGTTTTCGACTGCATTCCGTTCACGGCTTCAGATAAACTTGCCAAAGTATATTAATTTTGGACACTCTGTACATAATATTCAATCGTGCAAAATTCCTTGACATGATAAGTATAATTGCGTAATTACCGCAATTTCAAAACCTTGATAATATAATTTATAATCTACGATGATAATAATATAACAATGTGCACATATTAAATGTGTTCTGACAATAGATAATAAAAAAATTATTCAAACAATGTTTTGGAGTGCATACAGTAGCGGAGGACAGAATTTTGAGGGAGCAGCATTCGTTATGGATAAAAAAATGGGTATTTTGTTTTTTGGACGCTTTCCACTCCATATTATGTAATGGCGTGAAGTTACAAATTACTACCAAGGCAGTCGCTGAGCATGTTTCATGTTTTTGGCTTAAATTATAAACCGATCTGATTTGGGGATTTTTTTTAGCCAATAACGAATTTATATGATACTTTAGAACGTACTGTATAAAAATTAGTACAATTTTTAAAATGCAATTACGTTTTTTACTCCATAAGGTTAAAAATGTTTTGGTACTCAATTGTCGTTATCTAAAAAATGTCTTATCACAATCTAAAAAAAACCCTTCAAAACAAATAAACCACGTACACTAGAAATAAATGTAAATATTCAAAATACACTGAAGTCTTCGTTCTCAGATAATAATTTTATCAATCAAAAAATGTAGTCTTTCTATTATTTATAATAATGTAATAGATATTTACGTAATTAGTTATGAAAAGAGCGATATTGTTCAACAAGCGTAATATTTGCCAAAACGAGCGCTAGCGAGTTCTGCAAATTACGCGTGTTGAACAAAGTCGCTCTCTTCATAACGTGTTTACGTACAACGTTTTATCTAATTCCGCGCTTTCATAATATTCAATAAAATCTTCAATTACAATGATAATATTGAAGTGGAATCAAATGGTGTTAGAATTATTGTTACTATGATGTATTCACCCAGAAAATTGACTTACTTTAAATAACTGTGTCCTGAATAATGTTTTCAATGTTTATAAATCTCAAAATACTATTGAATTAAAATAATGGGTTAATTGTACAGTATAAATAATGAAATAATTGTCAATTTTGACAGTACCTACCTAATTAATGAATTATTCTTTGAAACTCATGTGGTATCTCTATGTTGAAACATAAACAGTAACGTAAAGTTTTTACATAACTACTTTTCATAACTGATATATGGAGGTTATGAAAAATGTGACGTTACCTAACGTCAAGGAGTGACGTAAAGTGTCACATTTGATAGCGGAATTAGATAAAATGTATTAAACCAAAGGTTATTGGATTTCGGTACGTCGTAAATTAATATTAAGGGGAATCTTTCGGCAGCGATTTGACAAAATATCGAAATATTTTTGGCAAAGAATTTTGAGGTAATGGATGTATTGAAAATTAAGAAAAAAATATATCATGTAGATTAATGTTGAACTTAGAGTTCTCATCGAATAAAAACTTTGAAATGCTAACCAAATTTTGTTGAAAAAAATACGAATCAAGAGGTAATTACACATATTAAGCAAAGTTTGAGCCCTTGTAAAGAATTAAATATGGATTAAATGGAAAAACTAATTGATAAGAAGTCTAATTTGAAGCTTTATGAATACTATATAAAAATCTCAGAATCCTCAAATTACTTATGACCGTACAATTCCTTATTGAAATTCGGTTGCTACCACTAAAAAATCGGATAAAAATCCATCTCTCACTTTTCCATCCTTCTATGACTGACATTGTCTCTCTGCTCCGGAAGTCGCGTGCCGTTCCATTGTTGATACAACGCTCGCCGGTCTCGGCGGTCACCCAGTTCAGTACTGACGAAGCTTATAGAGTAGTACGTGAACCAAAATCCGTTTGGACCGCTTGGCTACCTACATGTTGCGGAGCTTTTATAATATTTCTAATAAAATTTTCGTTATGTGAACTTAAACGTGAGGACGTAGGGAAACAAAAAAATATACAAAGCAGAATTGTGCAAGGTCGAATTTGGTAGATGCCCCTTAAGTAACATGAAAAACTTGAATTGTCAGAATAATTTTTGAGTGGCTCAAGCATTCTATCCGAATAAATGTTTGCAGCAACCAAGGGAGACAAAACTATCAAAAAGAATTGGAGGACAACTCTGTACAGAGCGTTTATATGTCTTGCAAGAGCTGAAGTGGGAGGTAACATTGAAAATGAGTTTGTGCGCAAGGGGGCGGGCTCGCCATCACTTTTGGCGCTTGCTATATCTTGTTTTAAGTTTAACCATCGAAACAAATACAAAAGTGTGTTAAATATCCTATGGAATATATCGAAAAACATCAGTGATGGCCGATTTTGAAAATAAAAACAACCACTGCAGCAGCAATCAGATAATTTTTGAAAAGATACATAAATTATTCAAATTAAACCGTTTCAAGATAATAATAAATGTTTCCATGATATGGAAAATTTTTATACCTATTACCAGCATGGAAAAATAGATTTGTTGTTCAATTATTCATTGGTTAAAAAATATATACTGATTATCTGTTTATTTATACAGTGTGTAACAGCCAAATAAAATAAAAACATTATTCAGGTTACAGCTTTATAAATGACAGGTACAACCTCCGGTGGGAAGTGTAGGTATATGATATATCGTTTTCGTTACCTATTCAAAGATTTTTCATTTTTAAGTCTATTGAAACAATTAAGATAGAAAACTATACTAGAAACTAGAGGATGTTGTGTTTTCTGATAAGATCACTTTTTCACAAAACAGTCTTGCTTATAAGTAAAACCACCGTACACTAACTACCGACAAGTAAATTCACTTCGTCGATTTATGGGTTACCGAAAATTTCCTTACCCCTCCTATCGTCTGGCGAGTTCTGGCTAGTTTAAATCGAGTTTTGAATGTTGTATTATGATAACAAACGTGTAAGGCGCCAGAGAAAAGATGTACCAAAATTTTCAAACGTTCCGACGCAAGTGAATTTACTTGTCGGTAGTTAGTGTACGGTGGTAAAACTGTCGCTACTGGTCGGAAAATCCTCACTGGATTAGAGGACACACTCAATACCCTCAAAAGGTTAATGATTGGACAGGAATTGTTGGAAACCATATCCTTCGTCCCTTTTTAATTGAGGATAATTTGAACGGCGATCTATATCTGGCATTGCTTCAAAATGATGTCATACTAAGTTTGGCTTTATATCCTAATCCAGAAAACCCTCTAGTTCTAGATAATACGATATGGTTTCAGCTCCTATAATTGGGCAGTCTGCAGTTAAAAAAATTCCATTTTTTTTAAATTCGTTCTTCAAGAATTTTAAGTACGTTTTCTTCTAAATCTAAACCTATTTTTATTGCTTTTGTTTGGAAGCATTTTGCACCTAAAATGTGTTTTAGCCGTTTTATCCTGTCATAGGTGCCACACACTTAACAGAATCATAATGTATGCCTTTGATGTCGTAATACGACCATATTGCATGCTTGACAGAAAGTTTTAAAACTATTGTAGTCGGTGGTTTGATTGTGGTGTAGGGTCACACATTTATCTTTTAGCCAATATAAAGGACATATTTCATAGTTTTCAGTATTGTAATATCTAAGTCTACTATTCGTAATTTATATTTTTTTTTGCTTCTCCAAGGTGTTCTGAAAGACTATCATTGATCACCCCTTGATTTTTTTTCTTTCCAGAGACCATGGTAGTTATAAACTTTTTAAAGGTCTTAGCTGATGATAAAGATAAAGTCTCTGTAATTCTATGCGGGGCACGTTACAGTCAAAAGTGTAATGTTTGTGTTTGTAACTTTCATATGCGGTGACGTCACAGTCATAGTCTTCGCCCTGCTACGGTATGCTTGTTTAATTGTTTGTATTGGGAGAACGACATATTTTATTGACATGAAATTTTCAGAATCATATTTTTATCCTTTGAACTTTGTTTTAAGACATTTAAAAGTGATTTAAAAATTTTAGTAAATGAGCCCATTGTAGGTTCTGGTCCGATAGAAACACGTGCGACACCTTCTCTCGCAAGAAAGTTTGCGCCAGCGCGATCACCCGATGTTGCATCATTAGATTTCTTTTTATGAGGATATGTAAAGAGAACTTCATGCAAAACTAGACTATTTGATTGAAATGACAAAAAATATCACTAATTTTAATATGAAACAGAAAAAAACCATTTTCCGCGGACACACTGTGTATGAAAAAACATAATTTACTCACCTTTCAAGTCTCCAATGCCATCTCCATCGCTATCCATGAAAGATCGTGGATAAATTTGATAAAAAACAGCTGTCTGCCACCAATCCGAATCTACATTGTGTAATTTTAAGTTATAAAATTTACAATTGCAACTTAATGAAAAAAATACCACCGCCAAAACCACCGATTTACTACTAATCATTGCGCTGAATCGTTCTCTTTAAATGATCTAATTTGGCGTAACCTATTTATAAGGACTAGCAAATTATGTAATATCTAGGAGTTACTTTTATCAGTTTTGCGATTCAATTATTTTACAATTTTAACAAGCAGTTAAGGTAATTTTTTCAATAATGGACCTGATAGTATTAAAATATTTTATCAAACTATGAGATACCTACTGACATTCGCATATTATCTGAAGTAAAGCTGAGTTTATACGTACAGAACCGGATCCGAACTAGGGATTGATAGTTTTTACGTAGAATGCTTGCAACTAAAAAAGTTACGTTGAGTGGCACGTTTTTGATAACATAATAATATTATTACTTCATATTTGGATTCTTATCACGTCTTATAAAGATGGACTGTTATTAGACACCATTGTTTGCGAAAATAGCGACAAATAGACTTTCTTTTTTCGTCACACCCTTCGTCCATATTATCGGGAACAAATAGATAGCAGTATGTAACAGTAGGTTCTAGCTCCTTTTTTTTGGGAGACCGCAAATGTTATAATATATTTCTTCGTTCCAAATCCACAGCCAATCGATGATGAAATGTCACTACTATTTGGCTAACACTAGAGCAGACTGTAACCACATATTATAAAGAGAACAGATACGAATCCCGGTAAAACATCAAACGATTTTCAGCTCCGTCGTCAATGACCTTGGACCTTTAACTCGGTATGGCCGCGATGTTGCCAGTTTAAAATATTTTCTCAATTTCTTACCAAATTGCAGTGTTGACTCGGGGACAATAACAATTTCTAGTGCCGGATCTAGTTTTTTTTGGAAGTTTCCACTAAATCTTTAAGACTGCGCCATGAATTGAAACAATAATCATAATCGAATATATATTTATGTATTTATTAAATACCTATATGTACATTCCTTTGATATGTTATAAATAGTCATTACTCTTGGGAGATTAATTAATAAATACATTTTTAGATAACACAGATAATTATAAAAATCAACCAAATTTCAAAGTACAAATAATTCTTAATTTATTTATTATCAAAGGGAATACAATATACTCCTATGCGGGGGAGAATTTTGATAATAATTTGTAGCACCAAAGTTGATATCAAAAACTTTAAAATTTCTTTTATCATAGGCCGGGATACCAAATTATATACTCTCATCCCTTGGAAATCGGAAGATCTTTATTTTTCTTTCCGAATAAAATTTATTTGGATAGTCTACACAATTAATATCGCCGATTGAACACCTTCAAACAATGAAGCAAACAAAAATGGCGTTATGAATTTTGAGCACAGATTACAAGTGATTTTGAGCATGTTTTGACGTTTTGATTATGTTAGGTTAGGTTAGCCGTCACCGTTATGTGCATGGTTGCCAAGGATGTGGTTTGTGAAAAAAGCATATATTTGTGGTATGATTTTTATACATTATAATCTTTTTAATTGTATAATTCTTTTAATGTTAATAAAATTGATTTAAAACAAGTAATTATCGAATATTTGTATCTGTATAACTATTCACACTTAAAAAAATGCTTATGAAATATTTGACCTATGATCGTAAATTGAAGGAAATATTATGCAAATTGACAACAAATTTAGCGAAGCAGCCCGAACGGAGTCGACATAAGACGATGGGCATTTAAATGGGTATGTCCACCCATCTCTCTCTCTTTTTACTGTTCTCTGACAAGCTTTCGTATCTGTTCTCTTTATTATCTGTGCCCGAACATTAGATATTAAAATTTATACAATGTTGTCAATATGTGAATGATCTCAGTGATGTTGGGTATTTTTTAGTATGATATTTAGAGAAATGAGTTTAAAATAATTGACACAACAATTTAATTACTAAAAGGAAGAGGGAATGATTTTTATTTAGGCATGAAATTAATAAAACCGAAATATTCAAAACAGAATACACAAATACAATCACAACAAAATCAACTTTAGATAAAGCGAGTAAATGAAAAAATGCAACAGTGTAGAAATATCGAGCTGCCCACTGCATAGCGTCTACCGCACGATTGGCTTTGCTGGATCCCCACTTTCAAATTCGTTAAGGCGTATCGTCAGCTTATTTCACGAGATACCGGTTGAAGTGTACTTTTGAACGATTGTCCTCATTTTAGGTTCTAGTTCTATTTGTAAACTCTACTTAAAAGTTGATAATGGTATTTACCTAAATTATTTAACGCTGAACAGTAACCAAGGAAAATAGTAATCGTAATCGTAATTATGCGGAAAGTAAGTTTCCGCACTAGTGCTTACAAGCTGTCAAATGTGTAATATATATTTGGAAAACATACTTAAAAAGATTCACTCATCCGGAAAATTTATAATTGTCTAGTTTTTAGCTTTATTCAAATTTTATTCTTCAAAACACCAAACAATATGCTTTAAGACAAACTAAGCAACAACCCAGATATAATCTGTATAATAATCCAATAATCCATGTACTTTGCGGCTATAAATCATGCGCTGCCAATTTCTGCTATCATGGGTACACGTTCTATGGGAAATATTAGTCCCATCATCATATAGCTCACTATGAGCAAAACTACTTGAAAGAGAGAGAAGAATAATTGTTCGCAGTCAGCGTTGGGCGTGTTTTCAGTTCCAGCTACCAATCTGATATGAAAGCAGCGTTGCCAGTTTGAAATTCCTTTTTATTAATTGTGTGTTAAATAATATCATTGTGTTTACGTGTCTTTCAAATCTTGAAGCTCTGGGGAAAACGCAACGAATCTACGTCGACGGCACATTTGATTATTGTGCCAAATATTTCACACAATTGTTTACAATTCACGGTTTTTTACACGGACATTACCTACCTTTAATGGTATGCCTTCTACCCAATAAAAAATCGGAAACATACGAAAGACTGTTTCTTTTGGTTCAAGATAAGTGCTCCGAAATTAATATTAACTTCGATTTTAAGGAAATAGTGTGTGATTTTGAAATGGCCATACATAAAGCCGTTCGAAAAGTTTGGCCTTCCACTCAAATCATCGGATGCAGATTTCATCTCGCCCAGGCATGGTTCCGGAAAATTAAAACTATCGGTCTAGTTGTGGAATATAAAGATTCGAGCAGTGATATTGGTCGGTGATTGCACTTGACTTTTGGTCTTACTTATTTAGATCCTAATAAAGTGGGTGATTGCGTTGCGTTCGAACTATTCGAAAATAGACCAAATGACATGAGATTGGAGAAGTACGCTGATTATCTAATCGAGAATTATGTTGATGAAGAATCTCTTTTTCCACCGACAATTTGGGCCAAAAATTCGTCTGATCTCACGCGAACAACAAACGCTTGCGAAGCTTTTCACAGATTCATTTTACAAAGAACATCCAAATATAATAATATTTCTTGAGAAATTAAATGAATTCCAAATCGAAACTTATATCAAGTTGCAAAGTTGTCATTTGAAACATTATGTAAGATACCCTAAAATTAGAATCGTCAAAAATTTATTGAAAACCTTATAGAAAAATACAAAAACTCTGAAATAGATAGAACTCATTTTTTAACATCTATTTCATTTAAATGTGTAAAATTTTGAAATTCTCATTTGTGTAAAAATTATTTATATGTTCATGCCATAGAGTTGAAATTAAAACCTATTTTCATGTTTTGATTTTATTTCTTCTTTGAACCGAAAGCATATACCTGATTGCGGGGACGAAATTACTTGTAGGGAATTTATACCTGTCAGCCATGGGGACCAAATTACCTTTTGAAATTTCGTGACGTCATCTTTGGGGACCAAATTACCAACTCCGATCGATACACATTAGGATTAATCTCTATGATAACTAATCGCACAAAATCATTCAAATTTTGTTTATGTGTCAAAATAAACGTTTAGCCTGCAAGCTGTCAAGAGTTTGAAGTTTGACTTTGACGCAGATCATAGATAACCTATGGACACAGATCACCCATAAATGGTATTTACGAATTGATGATGTCATAGACAGACGCCATTATTATTCTAGCGTTTTGGCGCATAATTTGAAATGTGTTTTTAAAAGTTGAATTGTTCCTTCAAGAACCTTTTTTCAAGAGATAACATTTATTGTAGATAAAGTATACAAGTGAAAACATCGTGGATCATTTTTTCAAAATCAGTCATCATGCCTATCGGCGCAGTTTGAAGGATCTACTATGATTGCCAGATGAAACTGTTGGATAATTTTAAATTATCGTATCAATATAATTTTATATTTCGAGCTACCACTAGATTTCGATTAAAACTAGCGGACTACGAAGGAATTGTTAAAAGAGAGACAGCGCCGAAGCTTGTCAGTGGCCATTTACAAGGGTCGGATTTCTTGTCTAAGCCTCGAAAAGGGACAGGCCGAGGGGCCAGAAGTTAGGACAGCGGCCGAACTGGACATGAATAATGCATGCCGCAGATGTGGAATACGTGTAAGCCCTTCAAAACCCTTTTTGGCCCCTTTCGTGTTGCCCTAAAGACATTGCCGTTAGACGTGTCCGCATCTATATAACATTTTGCAATGACAAAATGGCTTTCGGTTACTATGACGTAAGGAATTTTAATTATCTAGGTAATGCTGATGTATAAACTTTAATACTTGAAATACTTTATTTAACAAATTTTATTTCTTGTGACACCCTGTATCAAATTAAATATACGGTTATTACGTGAGACTAATGATGTACCTATCAGAAATTTTTCAATAATACATTTGTGGTGATGTGATTGGAAATAAAAATTGACCTGTACAGAAAAATATTGAATTTACTCCTGTCTTAAAAGTCCGCACTGTATATAATTATTCATACACACTCCTCCCCTATTTTCAACTGCTTGGACGTAATTTAAAAAGCTAAATTGAAGATCAAAGGTCGGTTTTTATATAAACAACAAAAAAAATAAACAAGTGGTCCAGCCAGGTTCCCGTCAAAGAGGGATGATGCTGAGGATAAAACTAGATCAAGTTGTTCGGGTTTCACCTGCCATTGTATATTCACTAGCACTTGTCGTCGGCGTTCTGCTCACACTTTTGTTAGATTTGATCTCTTTGACCTGAATTATCCAGCTATAGAAAGAAAAAAATAGGTACAGGGTAATATGAATAATATTAAGTAATCTTAAATATTGTTTTGGGGGTGATTCGTCATTAAATTTCAAAGGGAATAGGCGCACTATAAACATGTGTGATAAGTTAAAGAGCTACAGTATGCTAAATTATTATTATTATTATAGAAACTATCACTTGGTGATAAAGAGAAACTTAAAAGTCGACTCAACACTGTAGTGGAGCGTCTCTGAAGCGATAATAACTGTGAAGCAGTGTAGAGTGCGGTTATTACTTGGACGGGTGACCACAGCCCAAGTAGCAATGTAAATTCTATAAACAGCTACCAGGTATACCTTATGGGATACTAAAATTCTTATAACGATCTACAAAACAATTAAATGATCCTTATACAACTAAAAAGGGCCCATTTTTATATAACTGTTTGGTTGTATAACAGTTCTATTAAAAGTTTATACAACTCTTATATGACTATTTAATACACATTTATACAACTCTTAATCGACTGTTTTATAATCATTTATACGGCTACTATAAAATGATTTAATAGTGTATCATGTAGTCACATCTATAAAATGGGATTGAAGCGGCACTATGAAGGTCTCACAAAATGGTTGTATAATGCAATTAATTTTTTTATAATGCTGTTATTCCGAGCACAATGGAAACATTTTGTCATCTAGCAGTTCATAAGAGCATTTCATTTTTTAGTGAAGAATAGCAGAACCAAATTTTATTTCAACTTGAACGTGCATCATACATTTCATTTGTAGAAATGGAGACTTATCAAAACGACTTGGGCCGCTTGGGCGGACATCGATAGTAAAAATTATAATTTCATTTGGATGCTTTAATAGCACAAATTTTGATGCGCCACAAATTTTACTGATAGATTATAGGTATATATTTGGCAAGAAAATAAAGCGCTTCAATTCTGGTTGAATTTCAAGTAGATATCTACTTAAAACATAATAATAAAATAGAATATCCTAAAATACTTTTTTATTATTATTTTAATAGTTTATCACTACATATGGATATACTTTTACAATATAATTCTCTAAATAATGATAAAGTCACATTTTTCAATATAGTTTCATGTTTCCAACTCAATTGATCATAATGTCGGCGAAAGCGGTACAAGAATTGCTTATTTAAACATGGCGATTTATAAAACAACAATTTTATCCCAAAGAAATGCCTTAAACAATATTTTATTGTGAAATGGAACGGAATACGATAACTGTTTTATAACGAAGAATATTTAGGCACTATACAACTAAAAAGTGTTTTATAATGCAACGCAATTGAATGAAGGTATGTACAATATGTATTATACATTATACAGCCTCAATAAGACAAGCTTAAGTAACTATTTTAAATGTTGTAGCTGTTAGTTATATAGTATATTATAGAACTCTTATACAAAAGGTGCAATAGTCTTATAAAATGATATTTTTAATATTGTATAAACTTGCTTATGAGGTATTATATCATTTCAAAAGAAATGATCGTATAATGCGTTATAGCATATATTGTAAAAGTCACTATAGAATCATTTAATACAACAATTTTCTTTAAAAAACAAAGTTATCGCAACAAAAGGCTTAATAAAAACAAATAGTCCTTAAAACAACGCTATTCGACTGTTATACAACAATTCAGTCCTCATTTTGCTAGTTGGGAGGGATTTGATATGGGATTTCCGATTTGTAAAAGCTGTTTATCTGCGTTCGAAAATGATTAGTGTTAGTGTAGTAAGTGTAAACTGTATAAACAGAAATAATGTAATTGGTTATTTTGATTGAATCAAACAAAAGTATGTAACCCGGTATATAAGAACACTTTCTATGAAATTAGACGACATAAACTCGGGAACATTTCAAAATCGTCTGAATATGTATGAGAAGGTCCCTCGAATTCACAGTTGGTGCAGGACACACAATCTGCTGGTCATATTACGGCCCCGATGCAAATTAACTTAATTTATTTTGCATGTTAAGTATCTGGAGAAATCTTAACTTGTGCCTAAGACAAATCCATAACTGTGTTTTCTGAACTTTGCTTTTATTATATTCAAAGTTGTGTCTAAAATTAATAATTAATTATTTAATTTCCTACTATTTATACTTACTTAGTAAATACATCTATTGACACGTAATAGTAGTTATTTGTACTATAAGGGATGTAAGTAACATTTACTACACTGCAAGCGCTAAATGTGGTGGCGAGCACGCCCCCATGCGCACAAACTCATTTTCAATGTTACCTCCCACTGGATCTTGCGCCCAAGCAATAGCTAGCCTTGGCAATAAAGTTCCCATTCTAGTTAACAACGTCAAAAATCAATTGAGAGGTCTGCTGACTAAATTCAGATACTTAGATGATTTTTTTACATTGAAAAATCTTAAAATGTTGTACCTATTTCTCGTTGGTGCAATCTCAATTATTGTAGTATGGCTAGGTTAGGTTAGGAAGGTGTAACAGAAAGCAATTTACAGGATCTTAATGTATTACAAAAGTGGACACTGAAAATAATTTATCAAATAAACAACCAGTCCAACATTGTCACAACACGAGAGCAAGAGAAAACTTAATCTGTCAATGCTCAGTGGAATTTCTGTCAGCAAAATTTCTAATATTTCATGTCTCAACTTAAAAAACATTAATAATTATAGAACATTTAAAATCTCTGTAAAGAAATGGATGTTATGTGAGTCTAATAATTGATCCTGCCACTTTGTAATAAAATAAATATTTCCCGATTATGTCAATTTACTCTAATGTGACTATTTAACTGATTTTTTTTTATCACTAGGTACCTAACTCTGACTAATTAAATTACCAATAATTATATATAGTTGAAATTTATCGCCTTAGTAAAATAGTTCGAGTTAATATTTTAAGGTGTTTTATAAATACTTTTTAATTATGTGAAAATATCACGTTCAAGCTCCTTCGTCAGTTCAGTGATTTTATGTTTCATTCCTGTATTTTTAACAATTACTTTTTTAAATTATTTATTAAATTATTGTACTTTCAAATGGGGACATGCAGAACGCTGTTATAGGCAACTCACATGACATTTAGAAGGAAATTATAAATAATTATGTGGGCATCATAGTTGCTCATTCTGAACCTGACTTTATACAATGATGGTTGTTAAAATTAAATTTTAATGTACAAATCCACGGTTTATAAGATATATACAAAACAAAGTTAAACCAAAACTAAAACTCGCTGGACCATCTATTTTACTAACTTTTCAATATTTCAAAGAAATTCTATAAGCGCGTTTTCATAACCAACAATTTCCAGGTAGTTTTCGTAAAATATTCATTGTATTCTAAGCACATGATACAGCCCCAAAAGTAAAGTGTGTGTATATGCGAATAGGCCTGTCAAGAAGGCCCTATGGCTCCCTGGAGACTGCAGGACTCGGTCCTTAAAGCCGCTCAATTTGAATAGGAAGTCGAGGACTAACAAATAATTTTTTTTTCTTTTTCGTTTATTGCTTTTTATAGATATTCTTGAACTTTTTTAATCTAATAATGTTTCAAATAAGATATTTAGAAATGCTAAAACATGTTTAATATTTTGTACACTGACAGATTGACATTTACTATTTGACGGCTTACTCCACACTGTACATGAAGCAGAGAAGCTAGAGAAATAGCTGCTTCTTCTTATTGAACGGTCTCATTTATTCTTTGAAAAGTATATATATATATAATCAAAAACCCTTTTTATACCCGAAGGTGTAAGGGTAGAGGTATCTATATCTGTATGTTTTGTTCATAGATAAAATTAGTCCATTTCTTCTTATTTTTTGCCATCTTTTTCGCTTCTTCCCATTTTATATTTCTTCTTTCCAGTATTTCTGCAACTTCTTGGTTCCAAGTTTTCTTAGGTCTTCCTCTCTTCCGTTTTGTATTTACTCGGGCTTCCCACACATCTCTGACTGGTCTGTTGCTCATTCTTGTTAGGTGTCCGAACCACTTAAGCTTTTGTTTATCTAATACTTCGAGTATTGGTTCTACTTCCAGTTCCTTTCTCACATCCTCGTTTCTTATCCGATCTCTTCGTGTTATACCCTTCACTCTCCGCAAATATTTCATTTCCATTGCTTGGATTCGACTTTTTGACTTCTGTGACAGTATCCAGCTTTCACTTCCATAAGTAAGGATTGGCCGATAAACTGTTTTATATACTGTGATTTTGGTTTTTGTACTGATTTCCTTTTTTCCTATAAATGATCTTGATAATGAATGATACAGTTTCGATGCATTGGTGATCCTTTCATTTATTTCCATATCTTCATTTCCGTTTCTATTTATTTTTATACCAAGGTATTTAAATACGTCTACCTGCTCGATTTCTTCTTCTTGTATCCTTACATGAGTTTCTTTATCCTCAGATCCAGTGGTCATCACTTTTGTTTTCTGTATGTTTATTTTCAAGTTTTTCCTCTTCAGTTCTTCTTCCCATATTTTAAGATTTCTTTGCAAATCCTTTTCGCTGGGTGCACAAATCATCAGGTCATCTGCAAACGCACACTCAGACAATGTTATTGGTTTTAACCTGTTGTATCCTATATGTATCTTTTTAGTGTACGTTTTTGTTGCCCTAATGATGTCATCCATCACAATAATAAACAATAGAGGACTCAGTACTCCACCTTGTCTAAGTCCGTCTTTGACTCTAAAT
>CAJUYH010003157.1:0-34491 GCA_910591685.1 Galerucella tenella | reverse complement strand
GAGTCAAATTAATCATCAACTGGACCTAATTTCGATAAAAAAAATCTGGAATATAGAATAACAGCAATAATCCGACAACATATACCCTACGCTTCCTAAACTTTATTTGTCTGTACGAAGCCATCCCATCAGGAAAATCAACACAATGTTCAGCAAACGTCTTACTGGCCATGCGGCCGTTGAAATTCAACTCTTCAGAATGAAGATTCGAAATATGTGAATATGATGGAAGTTTGGATACCTAGATCATTGTTTATCAGGATGTCATCACAATAGTCATGCAACCCAATATCTCACGCAATCTCACGCGTCGCTGCCTCACTATTTTTTTATCGTGTAGAGCTCTCGCAATCACAGCCATTTTGTGGGAATTCCTTAAGTAATCTTAGCGCAAATTTTTATTCCAACCCCCAAATTGTGATTCCTTATTTCTCCTGTTTTTCTAACAACTAATTTACCCACCGATTGCAGGATCTTGAAGAATTCATAAGAGGATCTGGAGATGCTGGTTTCATTTACTTCAGTATGGGTTCTTCGGTGAAAGCTGTTAATATGCCTACATACCTTAGACAACTGCTTATGATTGTATTCAAGAGTTTACCTCAAAGAGTTTTATGGAAATATGAATCGGAAGATAACATAGTTGACTTACCAAGCAACGTCAAACTTGGAAGGTGGTTACCACAGCAAGACATTTTAGGTAAGAGGTTAGAGTGAGTGGTTATTAAATTGCATGCAAATATTTTTACAAGATATTAATTAAGCATATTATTTCGAATTATGGAATTGTTTGTGATTGATCTGATTGTCAGTTGCTTTTTATTCGATGCATTTTACGTCCTAACCATCATCTAAAATTGTATAGAGGAGGTTTTTACCTAGCTGATTTTGAAATTTGGATATTCACAACAAAACTAGTTCTCAGGGCCTTGTTACCTGTGGAATTTATATATAGAGATCTGGCTGGTATTAATAATATAAAAATCTGACCGATATTAATATAAAAGAAAAGGGTGCCACTAATTTTATTCCTATGAAAAACTCAAATTAAAAATCAGTTAATGTTCAACTATTGTCATTTGCTTTAGGATTAATGGAAAATATATTAAGGTACCTACTCCGAAGTGAAGGTAATTTTAGTTTCTGTGTGATAAATAAAACTTAGTGAATAAAAAGTATATTAGGTGAATATCTTTATAGCTGAGTACACATGACTAGAAGTCAAGAAAACATTTTTGTATTCTGAGTAAAATTTTTATTTTAAAATTGCAAAGCGCTTTCGGCGGTTAAGCCATCATCAGTGCCATACCTGCAAGTAAGCAATAATCGTTGGAAAATTTTTAAAAAAATATTAGAAGAGAATTACTTACTCGTCAGATATGAAACAAGTAACTTAGTCAAATGTCTACAACACATTAACGTCACTACATTAAATTTAAATTTTTTAAAAAATTAATTATCCCCTGTTTGGGGTTGAAATGTATTCATATTATGAACATTTTTAATTTTATAAAACCTATCAGCCACTACACGAACACGTGTTAGTAGACCGGTTCGTGAACACGTGTTCGTGTAGTGGCTGAAAGATTTTATAAAATTAAAAATGTTCATAATATGAATACATTTTAACCCCAAACAGGGGATAATTAATTTTTTTTTAAATTTTAAATTTAATGTAGTGACGTTAATGTGTTGTAGACATTTGACTAAGTTTCTTGTTTCATATCTGACGAGTAAGTAATTCTTTTCTAATATTTTCTTAAAAAATTTCCAACGATTATTGCTTACTTGCAGGTATGGCACTGATGATGGATTAACCGCCGAAAGCGCTTTGCAATTTTAAAATAAAAATTTTACACAGAATACAAAAATGTTTTCTTGACAAAAGTATATTAGCCTAATTACACTTTCCTGTAACAATTGTCATATTTAAGTGAAGAGATAATAGTACAATACTTAACAAATGTATTGCTCACAATATCGAGTATTGGTACTGATGAATTTTCATATTCCCCCTCACTGATTTCTTCTAATCCTTCCTGCTGTTATTTAGAGTACAACTGATTTTCGATCTAGCTAAACTAAGTTTCTCTCCAACTACTTCTGCTTTATGTTGTTGACTACTTCAGATGACATGTCATTCACGATCAATACGCCAGTTTCCTCCAGTCCGCTTATATTATTAAATAGTAGACGCTTCTTGAGAAATTATACAAATTTAAGGATGACAATAGGTTTATCAGTGTTTGAATCTTGGAACCAATTAATATTTTCAATTTTTTTTCGAATAACAAATGCTGTATTAAGCAGATTCAACACTTCCTTCGGAGGTTTCAAATTATTCTTCAGTAGGAGACCAAAAACTGCAATATTATTTTTTCTGAACTCACATTCTCATCTTCCCACTCTATCTATCTATCTAACCTGGAAGTTTTTTTCTCATTCGGATACAGTTGTTGAGAAGTCTTCGAAGGTATATTTAAATTCTTGCTTAATCTCAATAATTGGCTGAGCACTGTGAAACTCTTAAATCGATTTACACAGTTCTTCCGTACAAAGAGTTTGAAGTAGTCTTCCAATAGTATAGGTACAGCAAGTTGTTCAAACTACAAAACCCATTGTCATTTATTCATACAGTTTCAACAATATCACTTGCACCCCAGTGAAGAGACTGCAAAGCATGCGATAATAGCGAACACTAACCAATTTTTGAAGTTGAACATAGGTTTGAATATAATGAAGATTCAAACAAATTAAATTGTTTTATTTCATCGACTCAGTATATGGATCTTCATAAACAGTGGCGGATATAAGACATTGGAGGCCCCAGGCAAGGCTTTTCAAGCGGCCCCTACAACCGGGAAGTATTTTCTAAAATTTAACCGAAAATGGCAAATTTTTGGCAGATTTTTCAAGGGCTATTCTAAAACAAATTGGACCTCAACTTGGCAACGTTGAAACTAGCATAATATTGGCGCGCTACGATCTACAAAAATGGTCTTGCCTTGCGGCCCTAGGCGGTTGCCTAGTCTGCCTAGTGGTAAATCCGCCACTGTTCATAAAGTAAAAGGCTCATCTATTCAATTGTTAAGACGTTAATAATAAAATTCAGGTTTGAATGAACATACCTACTTACATAATCAAGGACTAATTGCTTTGGTTTATATTTAATTTGAAATTTGACTTTCAAATTTTTTTGAACTTTCAGGTCATCCAAGATTAAGAGCATTTGTTACTCATGGAGGTCTTCTAAGTATGTTCGAGACAGTTTACCATGGAGTTCCAATAGTATCTCTCCCAGTTTTTTGTGACCATGATTCGAATGCAGCCAAGGCTGTTACTGATGGTTATGCTCTTAAATTGGATCTTTCCACGCTTACAGCTGAGAAACTCCTCTGGGCTATCAGAAAAGTAATTCATGACCCAAAATACAGAGAAGAGGTGAAGAAAAGACAGTATCTACTAATTGATCAGTCCGAAACTCCTCTTCAAAAGGCCGTGTACTGGACAGAGTATGTTTTACGGCATAGAGGTGCTAAACATCTTCAGTCTCCATCGAGGCATTTAGGAGTAATCCAGTATTATCTTATAGATGTCGCTTTGGTGCTTATATCTAGTTGTATCCTGCTTTACTTTATCCTCAAATTGTTACTTAAGCTACTTGTTAAATATTTTGTAAGCAGTGATTCATGTGCTGGAAGGACACACTTCAAAGTTGACTGATTAAATTGATTTTATTGCGAACAAATGTGTATTTGCACTTTTTGGAGTAAAAACTTCTTTAGGTGCGCTGAACAGTTTTTTGAATGAAGAAAAATTATGGATTCTTCATCATCACGGTCTTATGCAACACACAATACTTTTGGTTATTTGTTGGGCTTTTATGCAATACAATACCTACTTTTGATATGCAACACAATTAACAATGAAGCGCTTAAGTTATACACGTCGTTTATACAGATACAAACCACAGATAATTACCCAAAAAATGAGAAAGAAGAAGAAACCACAAAAAACTACAAAATAGGTTGAGTGTGAATGACACAATTTGTCTAAGGACACAATATGAAGGATTAGTTTTGAACATGTTTTGAACAATTTTCTCCCATCATGAGCGTACCACAAAATTTTTCGAGCGGGTTAATTCATTTGACTAATTTTGAGAAAAGATATTTTGAAAAAGGTATATTTAATTTTGTTTTCACTTCTGTCAGCAGTCCCCTTGGTTGCCCATTTACTTTTTTTATATCATTTTACAGCTGGGGTTTACTACAGCATGGTATTTTTAACGACATTTCTCGTATCGAAATTCAGTCTAGTAAAAAATATACATTGTTGTTGTATTAATTGTTTTTGAGAAGCTGCATACATTCCCAATAAGGGACATCCAGAAAACCAAATTTATCAACTTGTTGTGGAAAAAATTCATAAAATCAAAATATTTGGAGATATAGCATCAAATATACCAATAGGTGTCAAAAAAGGTTTGCTAAGTCATATGGGAATAGCTATACATAATTGTTTTTGAAGCCCAGGTTACTATAGTATCAACTGCACCATTTTTTAGGGGTTTTTTCAATATACAAAGTGTTTTTGAAATTAGTGGTGTATCAAAAATAGTTTTTTTTTCAAAAGGACTACCTATACCTATATACTATATGCCCGAATTCACCAACCATTTTCTAGAGTTTGGTAATACCTTAATCGTTTTTTTCGCTAACTTTCCAAAGATAAAACAACATAATCTCTGAGGGGATAACTTATAGGCTCGGCCGGATTGGTTGTTGATCATGAATTATGAATTATTGCTTGTTTTTCTTTGTCTGACTTTATTTCCAATTTCCTTTTTATATTTATTGTAATGTATTCCTTATTTATTTGAACTGTTTTTACCGTGGGTTAAAATTATACACTCACTATGGCTAATTACTATTGATTTATTGAAGAAACACTTACACACTATAATAAACTTAATTTATATACACACTACTTAATGTCTACTAATTTATCTACACTCGGTATAATAATTGGCCTAATTTATCTTCAACACTATTTATATTCACTTTCTGTTCACTCACTGTATACTGAAACTGTTTACCGATTCACTGTATACTGAACAACTCCTCGACCCACTCGAAAACCCGCGTATATATAGTCACCCGAATCTCTAGACCTCTCTTGAATTCACCGCCTTCTACGCTGTTTGAAAACAGTCTCGAACATTACCTGTTCGAGAACTTTTCTAGAAAGGTCGCATTCATAGTTTGCGACAGGACCGGCTTCTGAATGACTGAGTTCGTAACATTATATTTAAATTTCATTTACCACTTGAGGATCTGTTACTGTCTACTAAACTGTACAATGAGGGACTTAATACTTAATCCTCAAGGCGAGACATCAAGTCAACAAAATATTGTGTAACATTCTTCTCAAACTCACATCTAAGTCAAGCAGAATTCATATTAGAAGTGAAATACAGGATGTGCCATTCAGGAAATCTTTCTCCAACTTGGCAGGGCGTTCTGAAACACGCCGTACAACTGCGAGTAATTTTGAAATGTGAGCCTCCAGGCTGGCTACAACCGGTGAAAATTTTCTTCTAATATCTTTAAGGATTTAAAAAATATTGGACTTTAATGCATGAGTCATCCTGTATACTACATCTCCCCAAGGAAAACAGAAATTCAATAATACTGGAAACTAGAACACATATTATTTGTACACAATATTTTTTTTTCAAAGAAGGTACACAGAATCCAAAAATCAATCATGAGGTAAACTACTTGCTGTTGGCTGTTTAGTTTTCGTATAGTTGATTTTTAATAGTAACTCCTGCTCGGGGGTGAGCTGAAAGACATTTTTTGAATGGTTGAGGTGAAGCTGAAATAGATGGTAAAGGTATAGCTGTATACTTAACACGACATGACAAGACAAATGAATTACTTAATTGAGGAACCTGGCAAAGCCACCATATGGACATTTCACGACATATCTATTTCTAATAGCAAGGCACATGGTTTGGACAATAATACCGCTATTGAATATTGTGTTCACGTTCAAAACCCGATATATCCAGGATATTACGGGTTTCTCAAACAAATTCACAGCCAAAAGTGTAATATGACAGTATGAGCGAATTAAAAAAGCAAGAATAAAAGGTGAAGAATATATCAATTATAAAAGGAAAGTTATTCCTAAAAAGAAATTGGGATTCAACAGCAAGTAAGTTAGCTTAACCAAAAAACTGGAAACGATATCTGAAACCAGGTATTTTTCAGTTGTCGTAGTAAATGTTTAGAAAAGTTACCTGAGAAGTATGTAATAGTATACAGAGTGGCCCAAAAGTCTGGAAACGGTGTATTATCTCGTAAATTGCCGTCCTAATTGTACAAAATACAGGGTAGGTAAACCTATTTTGGGTTATGTAGATTCCAGATTTGATATTTGCAATGTTGCCAGATTTGCTGTTTCTTTCACATTATATAACTTTGGTTTTTTAAATTCATCACCCTGTATATTTAGTCATTATTGGAATTTCCTGATCAATACAAGTTCAAACTCACGATTTTATTCAGAATAGAAGGTCTTAAACACATAAAACAGTGCAAAATGAGTAGATTCAAAGAAATTTTAATGTTTAAATGTAGAATGCTGTGATTTTGTTAATTGAGCCATTCTTTATCGAAGGAAATTTAACCAAGCCAATTTTGATCAAATATGATTTTAGCAAGGAGCTTCAGCTCATTTTGGTGTAGATGTTCGGCGCTATTTAGATGTGATATTTCCCAGACAATGAATTAGTGGACGAGGTAAAATTGAATGGCCTCCACTTTCACCGAATTTCAATCCTAAAGATTGTTTTTATTGGGGATGGGGGATGGGGGATGGGGGATGTACAATTTGTTAAACGAGGGGCTGTAGCTGAAATGATTTTTCATATTAGACGTGTTAAAAAGTTTCATTTAAAAATGGAAACATTGAAAGATAATTATCTAGATGACCTCAGAGTGCTCAAGGTGCTGAAAACTATTATTATTGACCGAGCGGAATAAGGTGGGAGGTTTATAAATGTCCTCACAACCGTGGTGTACCTATATATTATTTTTTCCATTAGTAGAACAATTTAACAGAAAAATTAAAAATATTTTAATGCTAAAATATTACTTACCAAGGGAACTTCAATGGGGAAACGGTGAATATGAACTTCTTCATTGTTACTATTACAATTTGAACACACAGTAATAAAAGTATATTATACACCAGGGTGGTGAAGACTATTAGGTATTATTGACCCAGCACCAAGATTATTTCGCTAGGGGCTTTGCCCCGAGCGGAATAAGGTGCGAGGTTCATAAATGTCTTCAACACCATGGTGTATATACAATTTTTCCCACTACTAGCCAAGTTTAGGACAAAAATTGAGAATAATCCACAAACGCACCACGAGAAGCGTTTACTTTACTCGTCTGACTGACTAGTACACTGTCGGCTTTCGATATAATATAAACGAACTCGTTATGTCATCAGTCATTTTTGAGCGCGAATTTTAAGCTAATGGCATTTTCATTCAAATAATTTTATCTTGATAGGTAATTTCAAGCAGGAACTATGTTGAAGACAATCTCCTGAGTATACAAAATTATATTTCTCAAAATATTTGAATTTGTCCATTTATGACCTAAGTTAATATTGGAAATAATTATTAACCACTTAAAGCGAAATTCAACTGCTCAGTTGGCTAGAAGGAGCAATAATTGTTTTTCTACAACTGCTATGAAAAGTGACGTATGGCTTACTTAATTTCCAAAACCAAATATTGCTCATACTGTGAGAAATATTATTTCTCACGGCACACTTTGCCCACGCCACATACATTTATATGGAGAATTGAATAAAATCGACAAAAACTTATGCTACTGTCATCATTAAGTACCTACTTAGTTGTCACAAAAATTCAGTCAGATTATTCAAGAAGTTTTTAAATTGTAAAAGGAGGTTTCAATCGTGCTTTGATAAAAATCCAAATTTTTATTAAAAATTTCAACAAGACATACAAGTACTTATTTATAATATGGATACTGAAAATAGTGACGATTTTAATAATACTCCGCCAGAGATATTGGAAAGAGCTGCAAAAGTAACTTTAGATTTGTTGCCGGAAATTTCAAGAAAAAAGTATGAATTGGCGTACGAAAATTTTATAAAGTGGAGAAGAAATACCAAAATGAGTGTACTTTTGGTATATTTTGAAGAGTTGTCAGAAAAATTAAAATACTTTACTTGTATTCTTTAAATATGTACAGTTGTAAAAAAAGTATAGTGTGCAACATGTGGGGAAAGAACTTTTTTCCACTTGTTGCAAAATATACTATTACTTCACAGCTAGTAGTGGAAAATAGCTATTTTCCGAACAAATGCGGAAAGTGATACTTTCACTGCAGTTGACCCGAGCGACGCGAAGCGGAGTTCGGGCAAGAGGTCAAGGAGGGGAAAGACACTTTACGTATGAGTTGGGAACATTATTTTTACTACGACTGGATATGCAAAAAATATATTTTTCAAAAATTATTCCATTTCAACATACATAAGTGTACAAATCTTCAACTAAAAACTAATGATTATTATAAATATTAATATTAAAAACACAATTTGTTGAGTTTTATAAATCACCTGAAATTGCCAGACCAGTGGAGTTATTTGGTGTTAACTGGTAAGTAGATGACATCGATGAGGATAGCATAGGTTGCAGGTCGCATGAAGATAACGATCACGGTGACGGAAACGGTTTTAGGTCATTTGTAGATGAATGAATTTTATTTGATATATTTCGTAAATACTTATTCACCTGTTGTAACAATAGCTTTTTTTTCATTCAGATAGATAGTTTTGGCAAAAACCAATTAGCCAAATCAATTTTTAGTTAACAATAGTCATAACTCACAAAGTAAAACACTATCTAATAAGGTCAGTGGAGTTATTTGTTGTTAACTGGTAAGTAGATGACGTCGATGAGGATGGCATCGATTGCAGGTCACAGAAAGATGACGATGAAGGTGACGGCAACGTCATTTGTAGATGAAATAATTTTATTTGATATATTTTTCTTATATGAACCCGGGTGGTTTGATAGTTGTTTTGTAACTCTACTTTAAAGAATGTACAGGGTTATATCAAAATATCTTCATTATTTTATATTTTCAAAAAATAATAAAAATGCAACAAAAAGCTAGAAAAGATGTAGATTTTATCTGATGGACTATTTCGTAAATATTTATTTACCTGTTGTAACAATAGTTATAACTTCCGAAGTAAAAAACTATCTAATGAGGTCAAAATTAGCATAATTTTACTTTCCCGCACTGGTGCGGGAAAGTGAACTTTCAAAACTAAAATGCGTGCGGGAAAGCGGGTTAAGACGCACGGTCGTAGAAAAAATATATTTTTGTCCCATATCTCAAAAAAGACCAAAGCCATATTTTTATTTGCACTAGGGCGCCATGCTGAATTTTATTTGGTCGCTCGATTACCCGAATAATAATAGTTAGCTATAAATTAGATTTGAATATATTTTTAATACAGCTCTATTGAGAAGAAACAAAAAATGAAATAACTACCACCAAGCTATGTAAGTAAGAGCTGTTTCAGTTTTGTCACATTAATTGTATCTATCGAACTCATGTCCACTCATAATGCTATTCGAATGGCTATTTTTGGCTTCATTTCTTAGCTGTACTACAAGTTCGTTTGTACTTCTATTCAAAGTATTTTCATCACTCTGGGGCCGTTGATGAACAGGTGTGATTTTCACAGTTTTACTTCTTTTGAAATGATGATAACCTCCATATACAATAAGTCCACAAGAAGTAGCTAAGAACAACCAAATCATAACGTGCGCCACTTTGAGAATAAGAAAAATGTTTGAAATTTTGGCAAATAGGGGGCCTTCCAAATCTAGACTCTAAAAAACAAAAATCAAAATTAGAACTCGAAATACATACCTAAAATTAGTGAGCAAGTAGAAAAAAATTTTCAATCATCCGTTTTTAAGCAAACACACTCTTCTTCCTTTTATTTTAACTATAAGTATTGCATATTATGAAACTTGTGAATATGTTACATTCAAATTGTTTCTGTTATTTAAATAACATCTTGTATATCCAGTATTCTGGTGAAAATGAATTATGTTATTTCAACGTTAGGCTTTGAATAAAAATTCTATCTTCAGGATTATTGAATACGTTTTGAGACTTACAAATGTTTTTTTTTTCTTAAAGAAAGATACTTATTGTTAAAGTACACACTTTATTTTGTTGAGCTTTCGTTGCACTACGTCTACTTCATTGTAACAAAATTTTTGATTGAAAAATAATGATATAAAAAATCTCAATTTATATAAAAAACACAAAATAATTTCATTTAAAACACGAAAGTGATAAATAAGTTGAGGCAGTGAAGCGATAGGTCAACAATATTTAAATTTGAATAGGGAATACATTCTTGGAAATTATTAACAAGGTCAGAAAAATTCAAAAAAACAGTGTAAATAATATAAAATAAAAGGAAATTATAAATAATGAGATATAATTAATGCAGAACAGAGAATGGATTTATAACATCAACAAAATAATTAGAAATATAAAAATTATTGACAAATAGCTTCATGGTATGGAAAGTATTGTAGAATTGTAGTTGGAGAAATACAAATTGAATAACAATAGTGGGTAGTTATACATTAAAAAAATTAATAATATTTTTGACACTTAAAAAAACTGGGTGTTAAATTTAAAATGGGTGGGTGTATCATAATAAAGTATAATTATAACAGTCATTATAAGACAAAACCTAGGTAGGTACTAGATATTCATATTAAATTTAATATGAGTTTTGGCTGGGGCATCTTACATACAATTCAATTAAATAATATGAATAATTTGAATAATTTGGATGGAGACAACAAAATTAATTAGTCAAATATATTTTCCACTCCCGGGAAAATCATTGAAAGCTCCCAAATATTCAATGATACCAGCAATAAAGATGAATGTCGTTATTAAATATCCAAAGTTAATTGCAGATGTTGATAAACTTGTTATTCGTACCGCATATAGAATTTCAAAGGAAGATATGGGCAAAAATCATATAATATTTTGCACAGGACAAATCAGTGTTGGCCATCGACTGTGTAGACCAGAAATATTGTTTCTTACTGTGTATAAAAACTATTTAAATAGAAGAATATGTAGTACTTACATCTTCTAACCAAAATATCGGATGCAAAGCGGTAGTCAAATTGTTCATGACAGTTATTTTAGGATTAGGTCCTATTTCCAAATTCATCTGTATCCTTATTCTTACACTGATAGGAGCGCTAGTTAGCTGAAATCATTAATAACAATAATAGTTCGTAGTCCACGAAATATAGCCTGAAAATGACCATTTCATAATGTTTTTCTTCTGGCGGCTGATTTTGCTTGACATTAGGGCAAAATTGATGTAGAATAAGATGCACTCACCCCGAACTCTGAGGTCGTTGCAGGAAATTTTTCAGCGAGGTAAGAAAGGTGCGATTGTTGTGAAAAAAACAACTTTTTTCGTGCATATATTTTTATCCTTCAATTTCACAGAAACGTTAAGAATTTTTTTTTCTTCTCAAAAGATCAACGGAACTAAACTTGGCACGTCAAAAAATATCGTTTAAGGCGGGTACTGACTAGAGCGTTTTCACTCGCACGAACGACTTACGCGTAAAAATGATTAGATAAGGACGCCACGCACATGCGTACGCGTAGCAATTTTGCGCGCACAAACACGATCCGGCGGCTGTCGGTCTTTCGAGAAGATCAAAAGGTTTTCGTACGCATAATATGTTCAGTGTGGACGTAATTGTCGTTGTGTTTTTCCTATTTTTCTCTACCTCTTGCAATAGTATAAAGGCGGCACTTGCAATAATCACATTTCGTCTACTCGGCGACATTTCAACAATATCACTGGAACGACAATTTAACGCGCACTAATTTTATGCTAAAAATAATTTTCGCGAACAATACATTTGCTTTTGTGTGCGCACGCAATTCGTGCGAGTGAAAATGCTCTAGTCAGTACCCTAGTCCGAAGTTATAAGCAAAAAACAAAACAAACCGCATAAGTAAGGGTAATACGCAATGTCGTACAGGGAGGGAGAGAATCAATTAATTTGTTCATGACGTCATAACTGGTAAACTAATCAAGTTAAAGATTCCAGATTTCGTACACGATATTTGTAAATTTGAGAACATAATTAGCAGTAATATAAAGACGTCATAATAATAACATCGGTTATCAAAGTTGTTTATTAATAATATTGTGAATAATGGTTCTTTGGCTCATAACTTCGGACCTTATCGATATTTTTTGACGTGCAAAGTCTAGTTTTGTAGATTTTTTGAGAAGAAAAAAAAATTCTTTACGTTTTTCTCTGTAAAATTGAAGGGGGTAAAACGTTATTTTCACTGAAATCGCACCTTTCTTAATTCGTTAAAAAAATTTCCGCAACGACTCCAAAGTTCGGGGTGAGTGCATCTTATTCTACATCAATTTCGCCCTCTTGTCAAGCAAAATGAGCCATTAGAAGGGAAAAAATGCTCACAACTATATTGCCTGGACTCCGGTTCAAACTTTTCCAGCTGCATGAACCAATCCAACTAAAGATAAAAACAATTCGAAAAAACGAAGGAGTTGAAAATCATCATTTATGTCAAATAGATACGAATGGTATTTAAAAAAAGATTAGCATTAAATATAAATTTTATATTTTCATCTCAAGTTTATAATTAATATTATTATTTTAATTACTTGCAAGAGGTGGTATTTAAAGAAAATTCAGTTTTAAATATAAATTGAATGTTTATTTCAAGTTTATAATTATTCTGCTCCAACAGAGATTTCAAATATCTCGAATAATATTATTTTGCCAACAGATACCTAGTGAATACTAATCAACTTGCTTACAGTGTCTCTAATGGTAACAGCAAATTGAATATCAAAGAAAAATTAAGAGCGACGTTCTAAGTCATGTAAAAGCAGATCACACTATCAGCTGAGCTGTCTCAAATTTCGGAACTCTCTAGCACACGGAGATACTTGCCTTCCAATGAGAAAACTATATTAATTGTGCTTTCAACTAAAATACTGCCACAGTTTGAATTTCCGCTACTTGCTTCCAGCCTTTGTAGCATCTCCAAGCTAAGCCAAACTAGTTCCGATTGAATTATCATTATGAAGTCGATTTCCAACTCCTTGTATAGCTCGTTACACACCCTACCGTGTAGTCTACTAAATGGTGCTTGCCCTCTGGCCTAGCTTCGCCTTGTATGTAGACTTAAGTGGTGGCAGGTTCAGCAAGACTCCTAGTGCAGCTGTTGAAGCTGTTCTCAAAGCTCCCGTGGTAGCTAGGCAAACGCGCATTTGGATTTCACTCAGCTTTGGGACTGCCCAAGCCTGAAAAGTCTTTTGGGCCACTATACCACCGAGCCATATTCTATCATTTTTTGTAGGTGTTGATTCCATGTCAATTTGAGATCAAATATGACGCATCCCATACATTTTGCCTCTTGTGCAATTGGAATTTCTACCCTATTGAGCTATTATTGCGGTTTTAAGAGAGTTTATAGATTGAAAATTCAGGATTAACTGTTTCAATAAATAATGTTATCAGAAACAATCGTAGTGGATGCTTTGTAAAAGCACTTTTATATTTTGGGTACTTTGAAAATCACCTAAAGAATGTACTTACTGGATCAATACTAACAGTCATAACATGATCTTCTTTAACTGGTTTCAATCCCTTAACTTGGGTTAAAAATATTTCATCTGCATATAAAAAATGTGGTAGACTGGCTATAATTGGTGCTCCAACACATTTATTAAGATCAAAGATACCTTTTTTGAGACAAGGTTTTGGATTAGGGCAGTAGCATTTATCTGCCTCTAGCATTTGCTGATCACCTAAATTTCCTTCATATCGGCGTACGTTTATTCCTTGAATGTTGTCCTCCTTAATATACTCAAGTACAATATTTCTAAAATTATAAGATTCCAATGGATGAAAATATTTCAAACTCAAAAACAGACGAGTATACTCTAAGAAGCCTACGGAAATAAAAATATTTCGTTAGGTACCTAAAATTAAAGTTACCTGCAAAGATTGGTTGTGTAGCAATGAATGCTCTCGTTTGGTTTTAGAAGTGGTGGTAAAATCCAGCCATCTGTTCCATTAAATCGGTTACATTCTTCACTTCCCCATAAACTTATTTCTTGTTTTCCGTTTACCTCCAATACTCTACCAAGGTCTCTATAATTTTTGATCCCTCTCAGAATCTTAATAGTATCAACTATTGTTGCATTTCTCTGAAAATGTGAGTAGAAATAACTGACAAGTGAATTTATATTTCACTTCGTAATAGTTATGGAAAATACAGGATGTTTTGAAATTATTCAAGCATACTAGTAGTATATAACTTAAATTACAAAATGCCGTAAGGTACTTTTGAAAAAAAGTTTTATTGTAGAAAAATACAATAAACATTCAATAAGACGGTCTATAGTTTAATTCCAGACTAAAAGTAAGAATGCATGGTTTGAACAGTGTAATAAAAATTCAGGGTAAACAGTCTAAAGTACAATTACACTACATGGTGGCACGATACAATATGTCAAGCCGACACTACAACATATTTACAATATAGAAATGTAGCCGTATTGGAGATGACACCAGCCCACATATTCAACAATAAAATATTATAAATTTAATCACATCTGTTCCCAGGCTTTGCAATTACAGCTTTGTATATCCCAGAAAGTATGTCGTCAATCAATGTGCATTCGAAGTAGTTTAATTGATTGTCTGAACAATTTCCACTATTGTAGATGCGACCTTCTTGTTCAACATTTGAAAAAATGCCTTGATCATTTAATTTACTCAAACACTACTATATATATTACTATTTTCCCATTTCTTGACTGTTTTTCCTGATTTTCACATATATGATCAAAGTTAGAAAGTCCAATAATCCATCCTCATAGCAAAAATCATGTTAACTATTTATAAAAAAAAACGAACTCCATGTATTCTACTATACATCCAGCATAGAACATGACATTTAATAAACGAGCCTATAAATAAATTGCTGCCATTTTCCAGGTATCATTGAAGCCTTCATCAGTATTTGGCAATGTTTTTGTGAACATACTATATATCAAATAAAGTGTTCTGAATACCTGCTATTATTCATTGAACAACTACTGACAATACTTTAAAACAGCTGTTAGGTAATCATAAAGAACGAATGGATTTGGAAATTAGTTGTCATGATTGTGATATGACATTTGTTGCGCAGACTAACAGGTCTGTAAAGGTTGATTTAAAAGAACTTGTAGTTCATTTCAAAAATGGGCGTATACAGTCGAGTGTTGCAGAACATGTTTCAGATTGTAATCATTCAAGTTAAAATAGTATAAAATTGTTAACAATTAATGTATCCGACAAAAGAATCTTTGAAGGCATTTTGGAGTGTAAACATTGAGTTTGACGAAGAACCATATAGTTTACCTTCAGCATCTAAATGGTTATAAATCCGCGCGTTAGATAGTGTTAATTAGTGTTACACCCGTATGCATAGTCGATTGCCAGCGATCTTCCGGAGGGTCTCCCGGCGAACGCTTTAGCGCGTCGCTGGAGAAGTCATGGCGCTTAGTTTGCATTGCAGAATCGATCTCTCTCCGTTCTCTCTGGGAATTCGCCAAACAGCTTAAGCATGCGTAATTCATTTGCTTACAAGACACACCTGGCTTTGACACACGTGTTTTCTTTAACCGTGAGCTGTTTCATATGATATAATGGTTTATTTTCTGTCTTAAAGGGGTGTGGTGTCTTCAAGAAAATGTCAGTAAAATATACAAGTGTAGATAAAGAATTTTTTTGTTTTGTAATTTTGACCTGGAGCTGCAATACTTTGGGTAATTTTTTTGATTACTCGGCTAATAGTTGATTGATTTAATTCTCCTAAATCTCCACAAACCATCTATAAATAATTGATAACATGATTTATTGCAAGATATATAACTTACTCTTACTACCTACTTTGAAGCTGCCACTTTCATAAAATCGCAATGTTAATAAAACGGCAATTAATCTAGGAACGGGTAATCCTTGATTGGTATTATGATATTGATCAAAACATCTTTTCTAAATATGTATCTTGATTTAAATTCCATGTCGCTATATCTTTCCAATGGATTTTCCATATCACGGATATACCTACATTATGTTTTATAATTGTTATATGCAGTATCATTTACTGAATTACCTGCGAAGTACACGTACTTCTAGATACCAAATATCTCTATTCGCATTATACAAAATTTCTAAATCACGATCCATAACTTTGAAACCGTACACTGAAAAGACAGGAATTTGCGAACGTTGTCGAATGCTCAAGGTTTCAGTAGTAAACAAATATAAATTTCAATAGAAATTAAAAAACTGCCTATTTATTTTTACACGTGATAATAATTTTTCAAACACACTTGAAAAGTTTGCCGGAGGTACTACTGTCCATCTCCCGCTGTTCGCCGGCGATTTTCTAAGATATAAACTATTGCGCAGTCGTTGCTTTTCTGGCGCTTGACTCTGCATCAAAATTATTGCATGGCGATTGGCGATCCCACGGAAAGTCGCTGACGATCGACTATGCATACGGGTGTTAGTGTTCCAAAATTCCCTACTTATTCAAGATATATCCCAATTGAAATATCTTATTCACAAGCTAAGATTCATTACTCACTCTCTTATCCTTGATAGCGGATCGTAAGAAGGTGAAGTGGAATGATAAAGTCTATACTTTCTGGCTTAATTAGTTTGGTCATTTATGGTTGCATGTTTCTTGTGAATTGATAAGACTACAAAGGTTTGAAAATGTATAAGCTTATGAAATGAATTTTTGTGACAAAAGCTCTCTACAGTATCAGTTCATCCAATACTTACTTTTCCCAACAATGAGTACAATAAAACGTTCTTTTGGGTGGTCGATTCCTTTATGTCCGGAATTTGAGATTTAAGTTGTGTACATACAGCTTTAGATGCAAAATCACCTCCTTGGCAATTAATTTCCATCCCGTTAAAGAGAATATTCTTCACTTTTTCTGTTAAATATATTGACTTGGGCTCTTTGAAAATGCTGGTAATTGCTTGATTCACAATGGATAACAGCGCAGGTGATGTAGCAGTAACAGTGTTTACTATACCCTACCAAAAAATTAAAGCATATTGGATATTATCAAAAACTAACCATTTTCACTAACACAATTATTTGAAAATAGTATATACAGGGAGTTTCCAAATGACACTCACAACGTTTGCATGTAGATACCTCTCGTGAAATTGGACAAAGTGATATGAGAATTAAGGGGTCCAGCACATTTACTTTTTAAAATACAGGGTGTTTCAATTCAATAAGTTTGGAATGGATGAATAAATCGATTTGAAATTTGGCAGCTTATTTTCAATTGTAAAAGGGCATATTTTAATGGGAATTTCCAATTTTTGATCCAGTGGTGTAGATTTGGAAGAATGTGTTACCTCTCCCCTCCCATTTTTTACGCCACTGACATTTTAAGAAATTTATATCCAATTTTGTATTCCTCAAGGACTTTCACGAAAAAAAGGAATAGCCTTTACATTCAAAATTTGTAGTTTTCAAGATATTTAATGATTTCATAAAGTCGGCAGAGTCACACATAATTAATTTAAAAAAAAATGTTTCTTGTATTTTTTTCAAAAACTACCAAGTACTTATGGTTGGAATATGTAACAGGAACTAATTTATGAAACAGCAATGCATCTAACACATTCGGAGAAGATTGTTAAAAATATTTGTCCAGACTTGTGATCTCATTAAAAAAAATAGAAAGAGTCCATGCAGCTACAGCAATTATTTCCAGCAATCGCCAGTCTTTCCAAGGTATGCGACTTTTGATGAGAAAACGTTGCAAATTATGTATAAATGTAAATGGACAAAATTTTGTACATCTAGGGTAATTTGTTGGCTGCCTAATTCTTTTATTAATAAAATCACAAGTTTGGACAAATATTTTCAACAATCTTCTCACTTTGGGCATGGGGAATACTTGAAAAATTAAAGTTACATAATCGAAGATTCTATTTTACAGGGTGTTCCAATTGAAAGAAGAAAGAATATGACAGGTTCGAGTTTCCGTACACCCTTTATACAAGAAAAAATATAATTGAAATTTAATAGGATACGGAGATATTACATTGTATTACGAAACTCTTTTTGGCAAAATACATTTTTTTTCTCCAACGTGCAACAAGCTACAGAGCGTTGATTTACCTACGATTTTCACATAAACGTGTCCATATCTTTTGAAGGACTTAGTATAACGTGGCAGAACCCCATATCAAAAGCTTAAAAAAATGTAACCAATCCGAATTCAGCATAATATACAGAGGTTCCCATTTAAAAAATCATATGTTTGGTTTGTAACGGAGTTATGCAGCACTCTGTATAGTTCCATATGATTCTAAAATATGGACATTCAACACATCTACTATTTTTGTTGATAACATTTTTTGATATCACTTGAAAAAAACCATATACCGAAGTTTGTCGTAAGGTTGGTACACTCTGATATGATTGTGTTACTTTCACCAATGTATTCCTTAGCCAGGCTTCTAATTCAATTTTATGTGTTTTTCCTGAGGATAAGGAAAATTGTATGGATAAGGATATGAAATTCAATTGCACTTTTCCATCCTACCATCTTGTGGCATGTTCCAGGTTTTCTGATTTTCTCACTTTTACATACCTACCTATATATCTAATTTATCGGAAAAACTCTCTTTATAATATACTTCGAACAAAAATACTCACCACAAGAAGGGGATGTATAATCGTTACGTAATCTTCATCTGACAGTTTCCCTGATAAAGTTCTGTTGAAGATATAGGTGTCAAATGAATCATATTGTAAAGTATCTTGAGCATCATTGTCAATGACATTAATTTTTTCTTTGTATTCACTGTAACAGAAAATGAGATTTCAGCTTTAATGTATTCATGAAGCTTTGCTTTTTCATTATTCTCGTTTGGTTCGAGTTAATTAAGTGTAAATTAAAATGTCATTGTTGTACATTCATACAGTTGTATCACCTTTGTATATTCGTCATTATACATAAAAACTATTTACAGTATATTTTTCGTTGATGCTCTCAAGTTTTCAATGATTGGCGACGATTGGAAGAAGGATAATTGTTGTTCAATCTTTGTATAAACGCTTCCAGATCATGGATGTAAATCAGATTAAGTAAATAATGTCAGCGTTGCAAAACCATGCAACAACAAGTATTACTTATTAGCTCAACATTTCAATTAATTCCAATCTTTATATCATGTTCATTCGAAAATGCCGATCCAAAACGTTAAAATTGCAACTGTTATCTGGAACGCTTTGAACATTATCATAGAATGGAAGTAATCACAGATAAGAAAAAGTATTGCACAACTTTTATATGTTTCAATTGTGTCCAACTTAGTATAACAACTTACCAACTTAACTTAGACCAAGAAAGTCAAAGAAAAATCTATCCCACTGTGACGTATTCCAGGGATTTGGCAAATCAAAAACTATTTTTCATATTGATTAAAGCGTTTAATAATTAAAATTTAGTGAAAATTAGATAAAAAATAATTCAAATCAGTCAATTAGTCTATAAAGACAAGACCAAAGGAAACATACTACAGTTCATGATGAATAGTGGAAGATCTTGAATAAAAATAAATATCATACATATTAGCTAACATTCCACCATTACTCCTATGTGCATGTAGCTTTGTGAAATCTTGCATGATACCAGGCCTACACCTAGCTTTCCTCACTTTTAGTCTAAGAGCTCTGGATGCTTCTAGGTACAACCATAAAAGTGAGATTTCTACAGTAATATAATAAGAAAATCTATTCTTTGGAGCTGTACTCTCACTCCCTGCGTAACGTATCTCATCACTATTTTCTCAACATCTATCAGTGGGACCGTCAGATCTGATTTGTTGCCGATCTTCTACTGAAACTTGTGGATTGCTAGCTTTCCGTAAAATGAGAATGTAATTTGTCAGTTTCAATCGCTGATGTTTTTCTGAGACCAAAATTCAATAGAGGCTTGCGTGATAATTGGTGAGAGAAACAGCTTCTACCATCCAAATTTTCCTAGATCCATTGCATTGGAAGCTTCGAAAATTAAAAACACAGTGCTTACGCAATCTCAACGTTTGAAATCTAACCATGTTAAATTCAATACATTTGAAACCAATGAAATTTCAAGCACATCTGGAAATAATCCAGAATACAAATCAAGAAATAGAAATCGCTTATCACATTCAAGTTTTCGTCCCTGTTCTCGGCGACATCAGCAAAACTATCAGACCTTTGGTATTGGCAATATTTGTTTTCTGTGAGGCAGACAGAGTCACGAAGCTGGTAACTTTTACATTGATTGCTCCAGCATCTAATGTGAGTTTTGTAATGAATAAGGTCATGTGGATGAGGCTTGTATTACAACACTCCTAAACAATCTCCATTACAGATCAACCAGTCCCAGTTCTCCATCTTCGATACTAAACGAGTGAGATTACTCAGATTTAGTGTAAGATGGTCTCAATGCAGTTGATTTATTCAAAGTGTAACCTAAAACTGCCCCAGGCTAGAGCACTCCACCTCAGGGAGTGGTATTCGGCACTAATTAAACTATTTTATACACTATCACTGGGATGGGGTGTACAATTAATATTAAATTGGACGCCACCAGCTTTTTAATCGAACGGAGCAATTAAAACAAGAAACAAAAGGTGGAAAGCTGGAAACACCTTGTAATAAATTAAATTTACGTTACAAAAAAAAATAAATAAAATAAATTCACTTATTCCCGAAGAAGTTTATCCAATTCAATGATTATTGAATAACCAATACAAAGAGTGAAATAATAATTATTTATTGAATTATTTGAAACTCAACATGAATTGAATATCTCAAAAACCAAACGAAGAGAATACCAATTGTAATTAGCACGCCAAATCCAAATCTTACACACGCTATAGATAAGACGGAGGAACTTATCTTACAGGGCTGAGGATGTTTGCAGCTCTTAGCGCGATGGCGGCAGTGGCGGTGATATCTTCGGCAGGCTGTGGACCTCGTGCACGGGACAGGAACGAAGTGGAATGGAACTTAACTTGCCTTGAACTTGCCGGCTGCAGAGCAACCAGACAATAGAAAATTGCTCACCACAAATTAAAAATAAAATATAAATAACTGTTGCCTTCTGTGGCAGTTAGAGGAAAAAAAGAGTCCACTCGAAAATTGAAATTTCACATCGACAGACAAAAATGGAAGGGGAATTTGATAAAAATTAATGTTTTATTTCGGAGTGGCTAATGCGACAAGGAAACGGCATGTTTAGAAATTGAGTAGAAATTTGGGAGAAAGTGACTAATGAGCCAAAAAATTAACTAAATGAAATAGTTTTTCAGGCGAAAAACGTAACAGCTGAACAGCATGTTACATCCCCTCTCCTTGGGAGAAAAAAAATAATTCCAAGAATTACTTTTTATTCAACCTAACAGTTTACGAAGAATGGAAAGCAAAAACAAAAAAAACGGTGGTTAACATCGAAACAAAACGTAGTGCTTAATGACTTGAGAGAATTGATAAATTGAAGAACATAAACTATTGAATAAAAAGAGAAGAGAAGTGCAAAATTGAGGTGAGTGTCTAAAATTTACACCGGAAAGTGAAATGATATTTCTAAGTCCATACCAGGTATGTTGGCAGTTAGCATAGAAATAATCATCACACCAACATAGCAAAAATTGTGACGATGTATAAATATATTACTTCACTGTAGAGAAATTGTACTACATTCCTAACTCACTCTTTTTTATTTCAAAAGCGTAGAGAAAAATAAGCTAAATTCAAAATATATTTAATCCCGAAAAAAATTAATAGGGAAATATTCCTATTAACGGCATAATTATAATAAAATAAATGGTTCAAAAAAATTGTCTAGAGATCACAATATTTAGCTGCAACTATAAAATGTTATTTAATGCGTTAATTATAACATGAAATTTCAAACATCTCAATACAAAAAAATGTGAGCAGAAATAAAATATTCAAGATGCTAAACATCATAACGATGAATAGAGAGATCGTAATTTCTCAACGAAAAAGAAAAAAATCACCTGATGTGATAAGGGTGAGTATGATCTCTAGTAACTTAAACTCAAGAAAATAATGATAAAATAAACCAATTATGAACAAGGAAAAAAACGAAAATAATAAAAGAAAAAAATAAGTAAAGTGTCATTCCGGAGTTCCGGACGACGTCGACCCGTAGATACGACACGTCTATGAAATCATGACCCACCATGACACACCTCTGAAAGTTTGTCTTCCACTTAAGGTTGTTGTAAGCATTTTTTAACAGGAAAGCGAAAACCTCCAAAAGTTCCGTCATGGGAATACTATTGCAAGATATTGTATGAAAATAAACACGGTAAAACTAGAATAAGATTATTATAACGTAACGAGAAAAAAAATATATGTGTGCATTTACAATACGATAGGGAACATAATAATGAAGGTAAAACTAAACAAGGCATGGCCTTTCCCCCTCTTTCCTCCATCGGAAAATTTGGAAGGAAGAAACCCACCAAAACGGAACCAAATGCTAACAATTTAGCGATAGCACACAATAACAACAAAAACCAGAAGAAATTATTAAATTATATATTTTTAATCAATAATCACTAACTAAGCTTGTTAAACCACAAATAGACAGGTGTCTCAAATATAGTTTTGTCATCAACTAATGTAAACAAAATGAAATATATATAGTATGTATCAGTCAGTACACAGGTAAAACTAAATAATTCGTATTTTGTCGTACAAAAAGATAATGTATTATTTGTGATTGTATCGAAATATACTATAGTAAAACGTATATTGAGAACAAAGCGCTACCAAGCAAAAAACATAATTTCTCAATATACACACGATAAGGGATTGCTACAAAATAAACTGAATCATAAATTTGCACAAAGCAAGGATTTCAGAAAATGTTTGAGCGTAATGATTGTTCCAAGATATGCTGGATTGTAAAGGTGCATGAAGCAAAAAAATCCAGAAAATTTGAAACCTTCATGGAAGATTGTTCTCTTGAAGAACAATGTTTTTGGCATTTCAAAAACCCAAAAACAGAAGGATACAGTATATAACATACATAATACACCTACTGAATTATTGACAACGTCCAAAATATACTAATAAATATGTACTTATGATACAAAATCAAGAGATAACAAAAGGGCAAATAGTAGGTAACGGTAAATAGTAAACCAGAAAAATATCGTATGGAGGTATTGAGACATACAGTATGCGAAAAGTCTATCGAGTCCATTTCATTTACACAAGTACGACAAGGAAAATATGAGAAAAATTGCTTGAAAGAGAGAGAAGAATAATTGTGGGAGTATCAAGTTCATCCATTCAGCTCTCGTCATTCTTCCAGCCTCGGATGAACTAGATACGCCCACAATTATTCTTCTCTCTCTTTTAAGCAGTTTTTCTCATATTTTCCTTGTCGTACTTGTGTAAATTGAATGGACTCGATAGACTTTTCGCATACTGTATACCAGGACCTAAATTCCGGATAAATATAGATACAAGATACATCTGTAACCAAAGATTATTGTTAACAACAAAACAATACATACATTCCATTGAATATTCAAGATCTTTTTATCAGTGGCGTAGCGTGGGTGGGGCGGAGGGGACGGCAGTCCGCGGGGGCGGCAAAATGTCTCCAGCAGTTTGTTTCCTGTTCTGAATCAGAGGAAGATATAAGTGGTAAAGGACCACTGGAGCTCCTCCACTTCATTCAAAAACTGAATCTTGGAATTTCGGTTCCAAATATAGTCATCTTGATTCGCATATACCTATTTGACTTTGGCGATTAGTGTTAAAAGTTGTGAGAGAAGTTTTTCGAAGTTGAAGCTAATAAAACATTACCTCAGATCTACTATGACCTCCGCTAGACTATCAAACTTGGCTATATTGTCGATTGAACAAGAATTGGCTGCTAATATTGATTTTGACAAAGTTATTTCTGACTTCGCTGCTCGTAAGGCCCGTAGAATCCGCTTGTAAAACCGCTCATTCTATTTTACCTTCAATAAAAAGTACCTCATTGCCTGTGAAATTTAATTTTAATTAAGCACCTATAGAATGGGGGCGGCAAAAGGGGTCTCCCGCCCCAGGCGCCAAGATGGCACGCTACGCCACTGCTTTTTATCTTGAAACAAAAAATAAATGAAAAAAGTCGCGTTAATAATAAATTACTTAAAAAGTTATATATGAGAGAATTTTAAATTAATCAGAATCACTATTAGTTCTGACTCGCAAATTATAATCCTTATTAGACACATCTAAATTATCAGAAATTTGAGCAGAAGACTCATCATCAGGAAGATTTTCATCTACATCAATAAATTGGTTCTTCAAATCTGTAACATGCCAGTTACCTAAATCTTTACCAGATAGATCTTTTAAGTTGTAACCTAATTTAGAAATAACTTTGTTGACAACACAGGGTATATATTTAGGAGCAAATTTAGCTGCAAAATTATTAGATTTAGACGAAAGAACATAATTCTTTTTCCATAACCTGTCACCTACATGAAATTGTAAATCTCTCTTCCTCAAATTGTAATGTTTTGCATGTTTTTCGTATGCGTTTTTTAACTTTTTCCGAATATCTACAAAAAGTTTAGGAAGAATTTAAACATCGTTAATCTTTTGCAATTTATCTCCAGTGTTAACTATGTTATACGCGTTTTCGGAAATTGCACCATAAAAATCTCCACTTAACGGAACGTTTCGAGCAAAATTTAGAAAAGCTGTTTCGCGGTTCTGATTGCTTGTGCAACTCTGTGTAGCGAATTATCCCAGTTGTTATGAGACGAATTTTCATGAATATAACATCTCAAAGCTGTAACAATTGTTTTGTTAGTTCGTTCTGTGTGATTTGCTTGGGGATGATAACGAGCGTTATAGAATATTTTTTGCACCTTATATTGCGACATTAAATTCTTAAAAAGAAAGGACGTAAAAACAGTACCATCGTCAACAGAAAAAATTTGTGGAACACCAGAAACAAGTTTTCTATTAATTTTACAATGCCCTTAGCAGTTGCGTGCTGCATTGGATGAACGAGACAAAATTTGGTGAACCATTCGGTTATTACTAAGACAAATCTGTTACCAGATTTTGATTTGGGATAAGGACCTTTCAAATCAGCAGAAATCCATTGCCATGGAAAATTTATATCCTTATATTGACCCATAATACCAGCTTTAGGTAAGTTTTGGGTTTTACATGAACCACAAACTGAACATTTATTAATGTAGCGAGATACAGAACTTCTAAGTTTTGGCCAATAGTAAAGTTCGGAAATACGAGAAAAAGTTTTAGATATGCCCAAATGGGCACTCAAATCATTATCATGAAATAATTTCAATATGTCAACTCTATTAGGGGTAGGAACAACAATTTTCCAATTAGATAAATTACTAGAAATTGGATTGGACGAAAAAACATGGTTGTATAAAACATTATTGTCAACCTTAAACGTGGGATATAAATCAGGGTTTTTAGTGACCTTCTGAATCATAGAACTGTACCAAGCATCTTGCTTCAAATAGTTTACGTCAACCTGAGGGACCTGACCGTGAGCCTGAGACCTGAGGGATTCGAAAGTTTCGATAGATATTGCAGCGATGAGTGATCTGTTTCAAGGGTAAAATGGGTACCTTCAACTTAACCTGGGAACTTTTCAACACCAAAAATTACTCCTTAATCCAAATCTTACACACGCTATAGATAAGACGGAGGAACTTATCTTAGAGGGCTGAGGATGTTTGCAGCTCTTAGCGCGATGGCGGCAGTGGCGGTGATATCTTCGGCAGGCTGTGGACCTCGTGCACGGGACAGGAACGAAGTGTAATGAAACTCAACTTGCCTTGAACTTGCCGGCTGCAGAGCAACCAGACAATAGAAAATTGCTCACCACAAATTAAAAATAAAATATAAATAACTGTTGCCTTCTGTGGCAGTTAGAGGAAAAAAAGAGTCCACTCGAAAATTGAAATTTCACATCGACAGACAAAAATGGAAGGGGAATTTGATAAAAATTAATGTTTTATTTCGGAGAGGCTAATGCGACAAGGAAACGGCATGTTTAGAAATTGAGTAGAAATTTGGGAGGAAGTGACTAATGAGCCAAAAAATTCACTAAATGAAATAGTTTTTCAGACGAAAAACGTAACAGCTGAACAGCATGTTACAAAAGTAACCCCGAATTTAGACAAATACATAACCACAGTTACTCTAAATAAGACTTTAACGTTTTGAATAAGATTCGGGATCAACATTCTCACTGAATCCTGAGAATGATATTTCAACCAACTAAATCCCAATGTATCTCTTGAAACCTTTTATTAAGTATTATTAAATTTCCCGATCATACTCATGCAATATACTCGAAAAACAATTTATTAGCGAGCTTTATATTGTACCTGATGGTTATAATGCTTTACTTTAGGTATTTCATATCAAGTAGGTATCTTAGGCTCATTTTAGTAAAGTTATCAATAATCCAACAACACAGTGTCTGGCTTACTAGTTAGATAAAGATTGTTTCAAGGAAGGCTCCATAGGTCCAGAACCCGTTTTGAGGAAATTCAAAGGATTGTATAAGAGAGGCATTGTAGAACTTCTTATAGATGAGGAGCACCAATTCAAATGGATTCAAAGAGTTCAATGGACGGAGTAGACAAGGAACTATGAATTGGGCTTTTGAAACTTGGTAGAATGCATTTGTGGACAGTTGCCGACCTGGACATCGAACACTCCACCCTGAAAAAACATCTGTACAAAATGGGAAAAGTTAGTGAATCTATAAGCAGAAATTGTGAAATATGTAATGAAACACTTACTCATACATTGTTTCTGTGAGAACTTACCAGGACTTGTGAGCACTTCAAATAGGAGACCATACAATTATTACAACTACTTAAAATCTCTCTAGTCAAAATTTTGTCCTATATAAAGAACACGAAGGTTCTGAAGTTCTAAATAACTTGGGAAATGGTACAGAGATTCAGTTTAAGTGCCTATGCTGTTAAGCACAACCCGAACGAATAGATGAATGGATGAATGAATCAATAGCAGCTATATCTGCAATTTGCTATTTCCAAGAGCACCCGAACTGATAGGTGGGGGGAGCACAGAACGATTATATCATACCTCCAGTACTTGGATTCGATTCAAGGAAAAACAAAAAGGAAGTAACAAGAGGCGACGAAAGCTTAAGGTGAGCAGAAAAGGCAAAAAAACAAAACAAAGGAGTCATGGAAATATGATACATCTTGTAATAGCAGCATCGTATTAGCTAGTAAGTCTAACTACACATACAAGCTAATCTTTGCTATCAAGCTAGTGATAATCACCACTCACTTTTGTCAATAACTACATTGACTAATTAATAATATTTAATATCTCAAATTCAAAGTTTTTATGTGATTGCAGCATAATAAAATGAAATGTATGTATTCGTCTTCATAATAGTACAAAAAGAATTAGACAATTACGTAGGTAAATAATAAGTGGCCTGTGAATAACTTCTGGCATTTTGTATGCAGAATGTAATTATTTTCTCATTTTGTTTTACTGCCAATGAAAATATAAACAATAAACTTAAAGTACCTACCTTTAATAAAATATTAATACTAATTTTTATCATTATTAAGGTTAATCAATAACGAGAAGACATTTAATAAGTTTTAGATGACACTACTATTAACTACCAAGGTTACTATTAATATCACCGAATTCATACGTCAGCAACTGTATAAGTTATTCAAATAACAAAAAAATAAAAAAAGGAACTTAATTATTGTGTAATATTGTTAATTAAAAACCTATATTATTTATTGACATATTTAAGTTGCCTTTACATGATTAAAATCACAAATTGAAATGTAAATTATATATTTCCACCATTAATAATCGTAGTAATTCATGTAATAGGGGAGTAGGTCTAGTAAGTCAAATATACAGCGTCACTGAAAAGTCTCGCACCAGGTGATTATCTTTCAAACGGATTAAAGATAGGTCATAAAATCCTATGAAGACGAATAAGACGCTAGTCTGAATATTTTATATGTCAGATGTCTTTGACGTCAGCGTTCACCGTACAGCCACCAATACAACTTAGGTCGAGTGATATATAAGTATTAGTAGTTCATTATTTTCCACTCGCGAAAAGTAGTATGGTAGATTAAATAGCATTTTTGGTGTGCGTCATCGATTGTTGATGTCCTTCCAACACATTACGTAGGAAGAAATGGAAAGAAGGTAGATCAGTGATTAATCGTAATCAAAATATCACAATAATGAACCGTTTAAATGTATTACAAACGTTAACCTTAATCTTTGACTTACAAAAATTTGATTGGTTGATGTTTAGATAACGCGCAAGCGCAACCTATCAAACGGGAATTCAACATGCTATGAAGGCGATCCTTTCGTAGCGGCAGTGTGTCTTACGTCTTTTTCTACTGTCCCACTGACCTCTCTACTTTGTTGTTTACACTCAATTATTATTTATGGAAAGTAAATATTAATCTCATGTTTATATTTATCTAATAATACAAAAATATGCATAGATGCATTGAAAAGCATCAGCATTTTGAAAGTTCTGAAGAATTTTCAGTTAGAAAAAGTGGCTAAATTTCATAGCCCTCTCGAATTTGGCTGAATACGATCCTGATAATTTTATTTATCAAATTGAAGGTTAGCTATATGTCAAAATATTTAATAAAATAAACGTCAATGTATTTAGTTTACTTTCCTATTTTTTGGTTTATTTGGTAGGCGAAAAACAGTTGTGTGTCACACGTGCTGGAAACGTTTTAGCCACTCTTGATTATTAAATACACGAGCGAGCGTAGCTAACGTTCATTTTCTGCCATTGTGACACAATAAACTATATATTATGTTCTGTTAGATGCTCAAGAAAACCTTAAAGCGGCTACTAGTATATTGGCAAGAATTCAAGGTATCTGAGGACAGTCCATGCACAGAATTCTGCATAAAATAGCTTATATCCGTAAAGTTCAAAATATCCAATGATTGGCTGAAAATGATTTTAAAAGAAGATTAGAATTTTGCGATGGAGTTACAGGGAAAATTAGGATGCAAAACAGTTTCTTAGAATTTCTGGTATTCAGTGATGAACCAAAATTTCTCTTGAACGGTTCTGTTCGGACATAATTGTCCGTACTGGTTAAATTGTTTGTGGGGGTTTGTACATAGCGTCCACAAAAAGTGGATATGGTGGCTGCTTTGGTGAACAACCATTTCATCGGTCCTTTTCAATCGAAGGTATACTTACCGGTGAAAATATCTTGATTTACTACAAGATTAAATTAAACCAGAAATAAATCGATTATTTCCTATTACCACTGTGAGGAACTTGGTAGTAAAAAGGATTTTGTAGCAGGTGTGCGAATAAGAGTGTCCGTCGGACATATTTTAGTATCGAATTGTAGTACAGCATTGGAAAACATATTTTTATAGCAAAATGGTCTCGAGAGGAGCCTGGAGAGTATTTACTGGCTTGTAGATCGAGGTGCTGAGGTCTCATATTTTAGCGGTGATATATCGGAAGGGAAGAAAATTTAGTCATAAAAAAGGCCCATCACAATTTCATACGAGCAATCACCTTCTGAATCTTTTAGCATAAATTTAGAAGCACCCTTCATTTGGGACATGTGAAATTGGGTTGAGCCATGATAAACTATCAGCTGTTCATTGTGATGACTTTGTTTCTGTCAATCGGTCAGGGATTGCTTCATACGAGCAGAAATCAAATCTAGAAGCCTTATGCCATTGTTGAAAACGAAAAAAGTCACAATGTGCTGCAAATTCTGAATGTTAAAGTAAGTATGATGACTATCACAGACTTTTATTTAGAAATCTATTGCTAGCGAAACATATCATAAAATGTTATTTTTTCTGTTGCTAACAAGAAGAAGAAAATAAGTTTTTTGACACGTCATCAGAACAGTCTTTTTTTCAATTTTTTTCATTATCTGACTGTAGATAGATTTTCAAAATTCGGAGAACCATCAAAATACCGTTCGAGCAAAATATAAATATATAGCAGCTGGATTTATCAACGAATACATTATTACATTGAATAGTTAATAATTAGATATAATTTTTGACTGAGTGTGCTCAATTTTGATTATATCACTAAGAAGGTCGAGATTATAAATATTCACAACTCATTCTTAAATCTATACTTGAAATACCTAATAACATCTCATTATATATCAAGGAAAATGTTGGTACATTTGACTGTGATGGTCGGTTGCAGTTTAATAAACAGTAATTCACTGGGATGGATATGGATATTATTAATAGTACAAAACAACCCATAACATATCCATCATATATAGATAAAAAAAATTGCGGGAGGAATTTGAATGTTAATTTATTGCGCTAAGTAATACCTAAGAGTGATAATAGGTTCATGAAAAAATTCATGAGATTATATTGTTTTTATGGCTTGAAACTTTCCACTAAAGCTGATACATTAGCTGGAGACGTGGCTTAGTTGGTTAAATTCTCGGTTTAATTACTTGAGTAGTAAGAAGGATATCGCGAGTTCGAATCTTTCTGTGGTCTCATAATTTTTTTAAACATTTTACATAAATATATTATACTTACTAAGCGAAGTAATGAATATGAGAACTTAATTCAATCAACCACATATATTATATAAGCTTCAACTGGGTGTCCTTTTTGGTGTTTACTCATCACTTCGTCTAAGATTAGATAAATATGGTTCTTCTTCACTACCGTCTTTGCAGATCTGTTGTGTATGTCCTTCTGTCATTCTAGAGTTCCTTGTTTAGACCCGTCCTTGTTCCTATACCTCAGGTCTTCTATATATTGGGAGGGTTATGGTTTTCCTTACCCCATAGTCGAAAACCTCAGCCCAGTCAGGCCTTCACCAGTAGCATAGTATGCCTGATGAGGGTTCCTTATATTCTTGGGTAAACCTGTTCTCCTATTCTGGCTCAGTAGGTTCTCCGTGAATTTCGACAAGGGTTCTTTGATGAACTCTTTGGCGCCTCATTCCACCTTTCTTGAGATTGCTTTGGTTATTCAAGTACTGTTATTTGTTTTTTTGTAGCGCTTTCGCTATACCCCAGAAAGGTTCTGTGCCAAGGGGCAACGTGTCCATTCTCGGGCTAGTGAGGCTGCATCTTTATTGCCCTTGTGATCTGAGTGGCTCTGTACCCAGGCTAAGGAAAATACATTACCCTATGACTACCCAGCTCTTGTAGCATTTTCAAGCTGTCCCCAACTAGTTTTGGAATCAATCTGCAAGCAAATGATTGGTTTTATAGCCACTTGGCTGTCGGTATTTTTCTCACAATTTTACCACAACTGTTCTTCTATACACTGCTGCAGCAACTGCCTGGAATATCGTCACATGTTTGCCTAAGCACCGTGATGCTTTTGTCTGTGGCTTGGATATATAGAGAGCCTTTCAATTAAAACTTTCCACTCCACATAATGCTGGAGGGTCGCTTTTATGGAGAAAGTCTTAACATCTACATACAAGCAAAACGACGTCCCCCTTTATATGATTTTTGATATGTTTTTCCACTTTTTTATGAAAGTAGCCCCTTTAGAATTATGTGAGGTTAATAATTTTCAGTGGAATGCTCTGTATATCAATTTAATAATGAGAATAATATTACTCCAGACTACATTTGCCAAAAGTAAGAGACACTTGACTACAGTATTCATAAGTCGGTATGTGTATGTATGTACTCGTTTACCTATCTGAGTGAACATTATATAAAAATATATTTTTATGGAACTGGAAATTCAACTTACTCATAGCAGTAAGGCCCAACTTGCTCTAATATTGGTATTGCGCCCTTTTGTACTTCTAGTGGATTCGTAACATTAAAAAAATATAATTTAAACTTGAGAGGGAACGGTATTTTCAGATAAATACTTCTTATTTCATTTCGTTTTCTTAACGCTGTTTGCTGGAAAAAAATAAAAAAATATAATCGCACATGTCTATACATACAGTGTGTTTCTAAATTCATGCGGAGAGTTCAGGAGATGATTGTCCTCAATAAACTATAATTGATATCACCCCCCAGAAGATGCTGCTCAAATTCAAGTGAAGAAACTTCAAATTCTGCTATTTCTGTGCACTCGCAACTATTATCAACCCTCAGGTACTATATTTGATATTAAATTCTTTTTAAATTGAGATACGTGATATAAAACATTTTTTACTAGAACTAATAGATTCGAAGTGAGCTGATGTCACTTTGTTAATTCATTCGTGTCTACTTTATGTTCATTCAGGCCTCAGTAGGTTGATTTAGTGTGTAGTTTGCTATATTCACATTAATTTGTATGTATACTTGTTCCATTTACCCATAATATACATACGCTGAAATTACTTATATGCATTTTTGTGTATGGTTTGGCAACTGGTAATTCTCCAAAATCTAGACGTCTTTATGTTGAAAAATATACGCATCGTGTGACGCCCGATGATTATTTATTTGGACGCTGGTAGTTCCCGCACATTTTAAATGTGAGGGTAAAACAAGATACTCTGGATGAAATTGATCAACAACCAGAAAAAAAAACTAGAAAAAAATCACACCACCCCAAATATCTGCCAGGCGAATTTAAAAAGGGCACACCCAATGTTATCAATATCTTTTACTTTGAGGTTTTCTTCGGCGAAATTCTCAATTAATAAAAACTCGACATTAATATCGATAATAAGAAAATTGGAATAGTTGATCATTCCCAATATTCAGGAGAACGGTGAACATTAAAGGAATGCAAGACGCCAATATTAACAAAGGAAATACAGAATACGCGTCACTATATAATGAGCACACAAATTAACGCTTTTAGAATAATCTATTAACAAAAATTATCATCCAGCTATGAAATATCTGTGAAAAGTAAGTAACAAAGAGAAAGAGATTGGTGGGGGATATAAATATAAGAAAGGATCTAAAAGTATAATTCACATTGGACTTTATTTGAGAGCAGCAGAATGATTGGTGGGGACATAGGCATTTGACATGAATTTGAATCTCAATCTTGACTATGTAAAATACATATATACATTGACTATATATGGATTAAATCATTTCTAATACAGAAACATAGTCAAATATAACTGCGAGCTAGACCTCTTCTCATAGAGTTGACCCTAATCCGTGGTCGGATAGTTCTAGCTGATATCAGCCACGCTGAGAAAAGTTATCTGGGAGACGTTATCAACTATAGTCACTTTAAAAAAGTACATAGAGCATTTGAATGCAATAATCCTTCAACAACCAGATCTCTATCGGATATTACAGAGTTGTAATCAAACTTGAGAAAATATTTTACAATTTAATAGGAATAGGAAACTATTTTATGTTACAATATTTTATAGCACATAATTTCATATTTGAAGTGATCCATCACAAGTTTTCTTTTATAAACTTAACAAGTGTGGCATTTTCCAATAGTACTTACTTGAAGTTACCATTAAATTATTTCAATTTATTTCGTTAATTTTGAGTACAGCTTCCGTTATATCCGATAAATAACTACTTTGTTAATATTTGGTTGTAAAAGGATTATTTCATTCCAATACTTTATGTACTTTTTTAAGCAAACTATTAAATCCATAGGCCGGTTGACGTACTGTGTAACAAATAAAAAATCTTGGGAATGATTATTTCAAAAAATTATTCATACCGTCAGGATAAACCCGATTTCTAACAGATATGTCTTTTTATCTTGGAAGAAATTCTCTTGGAATGCCAAGGAGACTTATTTTTGTTACCTCAACCCAAAAAAAAATCTTAACTCACATCTTTCACTACAAATTCGACTAATGTCTGGAATCCAACAAATCCTACCATAATTGTCCCCAACAACAGAACAGCACCGCCGATAATAAACTTAAGTGACAACTCCATCGGATTCAAGGAAACCACTCGATATTAACTACTTATCGATAACTAGTTGGAAAGGACAGAAATAAAATGCTTGAAAACTATATTAAATCATCGAGTTTCTTATAATTATTGAATTTCCGATGTAGTGGGGAAGGATTTCTACGTTAACAAAGGTCAGAATCGAATATATTGAAACATGGAATTAAAAAAAATTGTTTTATACGAGGTTGCAAAAAGTATAGAATTGAGGCCTTATTTTTGAAATCGATGAATTAGTAGCTATGGAATTCTAGGACGATAGATGGAGTTGTGAT
>CAJUYH010003156.1:0-34494 GCA_910591685.1 Galerucella tenella | reverse complement strand
TATGTATGACATAAGACAATTGTATTTTCTAAATGTAAGTATTGATCGATACACACATAACAACGAATTACAAGCATTAATGCATGCATATGCCACACGCAACAAATCCACATATATTCCTCCACACATAAAAAAAAACAATTGGTCAAAGAAGCTGTGCGTTCCTAAGACCCAAAATATTTAACTTCTTACCTGTTGATATCAGAGATGAGAAAAAATTTTCTATATACAAAAATGAAGTTAAAACCTTTTTGTCAAACACACCACGCGATTCAGTGCGTGGACTATTTGACAAGCAATGTTAAATCTACGATCATAGAGAAAGGATCCATATAATGTGAGAGCTGTATGTAAACATGTACCCGTGTTTCTGTGTTTGAATAAGTAAAATATGTCTATGTGTTATGTTCGATTTTAAAATTTCAATTTGTAATTATTGTTGTATTTTTTTAGTAATTTATTTTAATCTTCCTATATGTTATACCACATACAAGTAACTTGTTTTACTTCGTGGTTTGCTAAGGTTTGTTTGTATATTTGTGAAAAGTATTCAAACAAAATTACTGTATTTATCTTGTACAAATGAACATTATTATTATTATTATAATACCTTACGTTGTCATGGAAATGAGAAAAACATAAACTAATTTGTAAATTGATGGATGTTCAACCTTATTGAGTTCTGTGAATGTCAATAGTATCAATTTAAATACCATTTCCTAAGATTTGAAAAATCGAAATATTAATATTTCAAACAATACCAACGGCACTTTCCATTTTAATTTATAAATTTCACATTGTTAAATATTGTTCGAATAAAAGTTTTGACGTTACAAACCACTCCTGTCAGATCAATAATGAAAAAATTGTCATTTAGACATGATTTAGACCATAGATTTAGACTTCGTTTGTCGAGTTGTTTATGTTCCACGGTAACTTTAAAACACGCGCGTTTTTTAAAGATCGACTTAAACACGTGGCGTGCTTTAAATAGGTAAAATGGTTCACCAATAAAAAAAAGTACATTAAATATTAAATTTTCTTCTTTCTGGCTGGGAGATATGATTTATTTTTGTTACTCTGGAATAATTCACTTCATTTTCGTGGACTAGGCCAATAGGCCAACTGGGGATACCATAGTAAGAAAAAACTTACCATATACTGGGAGGAATAGAGCTAAAACAAAGCAGTCATAGGTATAACTCCGTTACTCCGTCAAAGGCACACAAGGTGCAACAGATAAACCATCGATTAGAAAGATCCCAAGAACTGAAAGTGTATGGAAAGTGAACTTGTTTGCTCGCGAATTTTTTTTAAACTCATCGGAAAGTTAAATTTCTACTTATGTATAAATTGGAATAATAAACGTTTCAATGAAATATACATCAGAAAATGAGATGCTGAATGAATTATAATGATTGTAAGTATTTGAATATTTGGAAAATAACTCCTTTTCATAGGATATTTTTCTTCCAAATTTCAATGGAACATAAATAACTATACTTGGTATCCTGAGCAAGAGTCTTCACTCATCAAAAGTCTTTTATTCTCTAATGAAAATAAACACTACATGAATGTCATGATATGAGTCGGCTCATTTTCTCTGAATTACACTTAATTAATTAGAAGTAAGAGTGGACTTGGTGAATCATCCGCTTTCTCCTCATACCAATATTAAAACCTGATCCTACTATCGACCATAAGCTATCATTCCTTCTGAAAAATAGAAAGACGATTCACAATGTTATGAAAGTGAGGAATACTACCCGTGTGGCGTTTGGAGGTGAAGCCAAATTCTCGTCAGAAAAACAAAAACATCGCTCTGACGTTTGGTCAGTCATGCCGCAACCCCTACATGGGGAACTTTCCTTTACTCCTAAGTTGTGGAGATGTTTCCTTATACAGCAGTGCCCTGTTAGGAGTCCTGCTATCTTCCTTAGCCTACTCCTTGGTAGTTCTGTAGCTGCCCCGGCGTGTCCATCAGTCCATCCCTTCAATGAAAGTTTGGATTGTCTAGGATCCTGCAGAGCATTCCAATGAGCGAGGTGCTGATTCCTCAGCCACTTCTTCGTCTCCTTGCGTATTTTTTGTTTTGTTAGGCCCAGGGTCGGGCCCGGGCCGCAGAAAGGAGCTGCCGCCCCTTCCGCAGCCAGTGCATCCGCCATCTCGTTGCCTTCAAAACCAGAGTGGGCTGGAATCCATTCTAGCCGCACCATGTTCCGCCTTGCAAGATTAGCAAGGTTATCATGAATTTTTTTTATGTTTAGAAATTGAATTAGCGAATCAGTTGGACCATAAATCTGAAATGTTGGCTAGTCTTGATTATGAACTCTGAACATGTATTTTCAGTAATCCACCATACAGTTCTGTATAGAGAGGCAAACACTTTCTCTTAGTATGATATTTTGAACTAGGTTGAAGGGGGTTGTGGATAGTGGGTCTCCTTGTCTCAGACCTTTCTCTATCTTGAATTGTTGGTCGGAAGTACTACCCTTCAAAGTAACTTTGCTCCCGGTTTTTTCGATGGTCATTTTCACTAGCCTTCTCAATTTCGCTGGTATATTTAACTTTCTTATTGCCTCATAATTTTTTTCCTTTTGATAGTATCATAGGCTTGTCTGTAATCGATAAATACTCCTAAGATTCTGTTCGTAAGCATTCTCCTGAAGTTATTTCATAATGAAAATTTGTTTATTGTCGATCTACCTGCTTTAAAACCTCCTTGGTATTCTCCTAGATTTTCTCTGTCTTCAGAGTAATTTGGAGGAACTAATAATCAAACATAGCTATAAATATTTTATCGTTACAGTCCTCACATTCGGTTGGAGTTATCGAGGAGCTGGATGATCTCAACAATTATGTGAATTTATAAACTTTCTTCGTGACACTTGGTATTTGATTGATGAATATTACTATGTCGTCATATCCGATACTTTGTTTTGAAATCGTTGTATACGATGTATTTTGAGAGTATTAGATGCATTCGATAGTGTGAAGAAATGGTTTGTTGTGACGGAAGTTTGAATGAAGACAAAGGACCTATACACTATAGTCCGTTCTAAGGTTTATTTGGAAAACAGCAATTGTTATATTTTTTCTTCACAGTATAGTTGGCTCCTGCGGGATAACCAATTTGGTACAATAAAATTCAGTGTGCCTATATATGGATGAGTACCATAGTGCTAGCTCACCTCCAGTCTCCGGAAAAGATAAATTGATTAACTTCGTTGATAATCACTATAACGACGATCTTTTGTCAGGATATTGGTTTCTGTCACTATGTCAGGTTTCTTATACTGGTTGAAGTGGAATAACATAGAAAGCAGAAAACTATCTGTACAAATATATTTTGTCATATGTGTATCAAGTTCTAGTGTGGAATTTGGCTCAATAATAATATGTTAGATGATTTTAGAGGTCCAAATTATCAGCAATCAAACCAGCGACATCAGGACTATTGATTGGAGAATATACAATGCGAAAATGTTTCTTCCATAATTTGAAACTGAAGTTCGTACTTATCTCCAATATATACTCGTATTTCAACATGTATTGAATTATGTAAAGTTGTTGGATTTTGAGGTCAATATAATATATTTCTACGATATAGCACTTGCTTTAAGTAATAAACTCTAAGTACGATGTGATTTTGTAAATAATATAAATATAATGTTTTGACCACAAAAAACTCAGTCACTATGGGCCAAAGAATAATTTCAAAATTTATTAGGCCATCACTTTCAAATTATTTCCTGATTATCCCATGTTTAAATCCCTGCTCTGAAGCATTCACGTTCTCATATTACTGACGAATACCTACTTTTAGTACAAAAGCTGCAAATTAGAATGGAGAACAGATCGGCTTTTCAGTAAATGAAAATTTAAGTTCACTGCCCAAACCATTGTGATTACGGTCATGCATTATTTTAATTAGGGACAAGAATCCTTTTGGACTGCAAGGAAAGTAATTTTATTTTCTATTTTTTCATACTTCTCAATGAATATAATGAGCACCAATTACTGCATAAATTGCTCCTAGCCAGTCGTAAGCGACCTTTTTTTCAGGGGCCACCAACACGTTTCAGTAAAGGTGTCGGGGGCCGTGAACAAAACAGTATTGGGTATATTTAAAATCAAAATCCAAATAACGATATATTCAGTAGTAATACTATAAGGGCCATTTGCACCGATTATCCTAAAAAGTCATACTTAACTAAGTGACACTTATAATTTAAGTGGAACTTAGTTTGCACCGTACCCAATTAACGGCAGTCGTTTGATCCAGTTTGATCTATGCGTTTAATATTAGTTGGTGTCATCTTTGGTTTTGACGTTTTGATAAGTATTTTTTCTTCCCAGTCATTTTAGTAGTCTAAATATGAGCGGAGAAAAACGATCTCGTGGAATAAATTTCACAACACGTGAAAAATCATTATTATTAGATATTATTAGCAAGTATAAAAATGTTATAGAAAATAAACAATTTCAATTTATCCAAAAAAATTGAGAACAGTTTCCTTCGTTATTCTAAATCTAAGAAAAATCGTCGAAGGATCGAATGTATTAAAATAATCTTCCATTATATATAACTGCTGTATTCAATTATACCTATCAATTATTTCTAAATCGTCATCATCTACCATTTCCATTCCAATAAGACAAATTACAGATACAAAGATCTACCATCTATCAAAGCACAATTTACTCAAATCTAAACTGTCATAAATCAACTTCAAAATTAGTATTTTGAGGTTAAGTGGAACTTTAAGCCGTGGATATTCCGAGCTTAGTTAAGGTATCCTCAACGTCGCGTTAAGGGTGCCTTTAAATACGGTGCGAACGACTAAGTGACACTTAGTGGATTTTAGTGACACTTAACGTTTAAGTGTAACCGGTGCGAATGGCCCTAAGTACTTCAAAATAATTAGGTTATACATCGATAACTACATAATTAAGAAGAGTGTCGGTTTGACAGTTTAAATAATCCGACCGCGAAGCGGGAGGATTATTCTGTCAAACTAACACGATTTGTAATTATGCAGGAAGTTTGAGGTGTATAACCGTATCTATTTTGAAGTACGTATTGTATTTGATACGATTATTTTTTGAGTGGATATAAACAATTTATCAATTTAGATACAAATTGGTACAATTGAGATTACAATCCAAAATGACTCATTTTTGATAAACGTCAGAATTTGACGGTAATGTTAGTTTGTGTGTTGTTGTATATTGATGTCGATGTGATTACTATGGAAATTGAAGTATTGTCAAATTTTCGATTGTTAGAGCTACTCTCTCGTATAATCAGGTTTCATCGAAATTATACGAGGTAACTTAACTAAATTGATCATTCTGATTGGTTGGAAATGATACGAAAAAAATAATCAATGTAATGAAAAAAAATTGGGTAGTCACAATGAAACAAATTAAGTATGGTTAGTGAGCAAACTAAATATGATAGGTATGGTGAGCTCATCTTAATAAAGTCATGTAGTCACATTTTTGCCACTTTTTACACTTACCTATTAAAAAGTTCATCGATATATATGCTCACCTCATATATCATATACACGTACGAAGATCCAAAAGATGCTGATAGTATTTGGGCACTTTTTTGGACACCTTTATACTTTTGGGAGACCATATTCCAAAATTGGAGTATCATTTTCTGTGTTATACACTTAGGGAAATACAGGCGGAGAGCTACGAATATGAAAAGGATACTCATGTAATTTTTATTGACTTCAAACAAGCCTTCGATCAGATAAGAAGAAGTAAACTGTTTCAAGCACTAAAAGAATTAGGAGTGAGCAAAAAACTAATTAAGATGGTGAAGTTAACTATGGAGGGATCTAAATGCTGCGTAAGGGTAGGAAATGAGAGAACCGAAAGTTTTGAAGTGAGGGAAGGAGTTAAGCAAGGTGACCCCCTATCATACATAATGTTTACATATGTACTTGAATACATAGTTCGAAAAGCGGGAATAAATAGGTCAGCGATAATATATCACAAAAGACATCAATGCCTAGCATTTGCCGACGACATAGCGATAATTACAAGAAGCAAGCAAGAGCTACAAGAAGTTATTGTACGACTCGAGCAAATAGCATTAGAAATGGGATTGGAAATAAATGAGGAAAAAACTAAGTACATGAAATGGACAAATACTGAGGGAAGGAATAATGGGAAATTGGAAATAACAACGTTGAAAAACAAAACATATATTTTAAAGAAGTGGATACATTTACCTATTTAGGAGCAGAATTTGCCAAAAAGCCTGATCAAAGAAAAGAGATCCAGAACAGAATAAACAAAGGAAACAAATGTTTATATAAGCTAAAAAATATATTAAACAGTAAAGTGCTAGCTAGAAGTACCAAAATAAGAATATATAAAACGGTACTAAGACCTATAGTGCTATTCGGAAGCGAAACGTGGACACTGGGTAAAAGTGAACAAAATATGCTAGCGATTTGGGAAAGGAAATGTCTACGCAAAATTTTTAGAGGAAAGAAAATAGACGACGTATGGCAGAGAAGAAGCAATAAAGAACTGAGAGAACTATTTGGTCAACCAGACATTATAGGTACTGCAAAGGGAAATAGATTGAGATGGATTGGCCACATACAGAGAATGAAAAATGAAAGGGTACCCCAAAAAATAGTAGAAAGCGGGATAGGAGGAAAGAGGAAAAGAGGACGACCCAAAGCAAGATGGATGGAAGAGGTGTTAAAAGACCTTAGAACACTAAAAATAATCAACTGGAAAAGAAAAGCAGAGAACAGGAAAGAATGGAGAAAGGAAGTCAACAAAGCCATGGGCCTTCTAGGCCTGCAGAGCTGATTATATATATTATACATTTTCTTGTTTCTCTCAGATCTTGGAACCTCCTATTGATTTCGTCCAATCTGCAGGTATATAATTAGACATTCTAGAATAGTTTTTTTCGGAAATGCTGTTAAGGTGTTCTGCATACAGACAAATGCATCTGATGATACTGGAAAACATTGAGGACGCTTATAGTAGAGGAACTAATTTGGTGTAACTCGTTACTAAAACTTAATAAATACACACATCAGATGATGATACTAGAACAGCAGATTTTCATTTTTCAGAGTAATCCCAAAAAAGTGAAAAGTATGTTTGCAATGATATCCACTTAAGTTATACAAATAACTTTTAATACAAGTCCAATTGGATTCAACTATTGAGTTTAATCAGTCAAAGCTAGTCCCCAGTAATTTCCCTGAGCCAGGTATCTTCATCTGGAATTGAAATTAATTTTCAAAAATAGTTTCGATTAAATAAACGTTAATCAAATTTTTTCAAGAGAATGGAATGAAATAATTCAACTAAACAATGGTTGAATAATACATCTAAGTATGTAGGTTACAGTTTTGGATAATAAAATAACACAAATAATCCCATAATCCTAATAATGTGTCAAAGTTAATGTTTATTTATTTTTCTCCAATTTCCCATTACCAAAATACATGGCCGTTAAATTGTGCTCAATGAATTTCAACTGTTTTTTGGCACCGAAAGAAAAGCTATATTAATCAATTTATAGGCTCATTTCACTTGTTGATTTTTTCTGGAAGGTTGCCAGTTATATTTCAAAGTTGTGGAAGACCAGCAAGCTCCTACCTATCATAAACAGATACCAATTAGATATCGATGAGAATTGGAATTTTTTATTCTGGAGGTGAAAATTATTAGATCTATTCGTTATTCTTTTATCAGCGGATAACTTTGGAACTGAGTAATGGGCCAGACGATAGGGGTAACAACTACAAGTTATTAGCAATACGGCTGATTTTTTTTTCATAAGTACCTTAAAGTATGTAGATTAATATGAGAGAAAGTTTACCAGTCTATCGACTTCCCAAATTAGAAAATAAAAATTGATAAAACTTTTTCTTCTCGAAATTCTTCAATATGTCGCGCTGGAAGGAAGGTAGAGAAAAATGAATATATAAATAAATAAAAAATACCACCGTGTTGGGGGGAGTGTTTTGTAACAGAAAAGGTTTCCTGCGTTTCTTCCGTCCGAGCAATGGTTTGTCCGGAAAAAATTCGGTAAACTAAGTATGTGTTCCGCATCCGCGCAACTCTATTTTCTGAAGCGCGGCTGAGTACATTATAAACTATTGTACAGTTATAATGTAGACATAAATAATTGTAATAGGGCGTTTTGGAGAGGGAAGTGTCAGCTTTAAAATGGCATTCTTTTTGTCATAGCACATAAACATTTTTAGCAAATTACTCATATTTAATATAAATATTATATTATAATCAAAAACCAAGAATCTCAATAAAAAATATATTATATAATAAGGTGGCACTGAAACAGTTTTTCGAAGGATGGAGGTCTGTTCGATAAATAAAATATACGGATGATTAATTCTTTCTAATTACGATTTACGACACTTTTCATTATCTTGTAAATTTAAGGAATCTTGAATTTAGAAGAAAATATAATTATATATTAAGTCCTGTAACTTTAATAAAACTGAACTAATTTTAATGGGGTTTGCGTAGAAATATTGGGGAAACTTCTAAGACCCAGAATATATAATTACAAAATCAATTAATTCACATTCATTTTTGGATTCAATGTTTTTTTGTATTATAAGCGAAAATAACAATTTTTATAGATTCGGGTAGGAATCTTCTTAACTTTTCCAAAATAAAAATTGATACTCGTTTAATATAAAGATTAATATTCAACGAACAAAATGTATATAGTGAAAAGGTATAAAAGATGATTAATATATAATTTTTTGCATACCTTTTTCCAATAAAAATATGTTAAAATTAATTTATTACCTTTTATTTATTATTTACAACCTCAACTCTTTTTTTTTCTAAAAGGAGCCGTCCCTTCGCCGGCACCACCTCAGCCTCCTGGGCTTATTGTGGATACTCCTAGTGTTCTGACTACAACCTATTCAGCCAATCCGTTTCCTGTATTAGTTCATACAGGTTCTTTGCTGGTTGGTTGTAGTCATTTGGAGTCATTTGGGTTCTTCCATACAGTTTCTGCCTTCTGTGGTCCAGCGACTCACAGTTGCATAGTATATGCAGAGCTGTTTCGGTATCCTTTTTGCATCTTCTGCATGTGAGGTCTCCGTTATACAACCCTATTTTGTTTAGGTAGCCCCGTTATGGTGCGTAGTTTGTTCCTGTTCATTGAAAGCAGTTCTTTCGCTACTTTTTCTGATGGTTCTTTTGTGAATTTCTTCCCATGTATTTACCTTGGCGTATTCTTCCAGTGTTTATTGTGTTGTTCTTTCACTCACCCTTTCAACCATGACCTCGTTAAGCATCTGGGGATGCCCACAGCAGGTTCGGATCCGTTCATCAGAGTTGACGATCCTACTTTTGCGAGTTCGTCAGCTTTTTCATTGCCTCCGATTCCTTTGTGACCTGGGACTCCAGTGTTACACTGTTCCGAGTTGCCAGTCTTCTAAGTTCTTCGCCGCATTCCCATACTAGCCGAGATGTCACTATATAGCTCTCAAGTGCTTTAAGGGCAGCTTGACTGTCACTGTAGATCCTGATCTGCCTGTTGTTGTAGGCTCTCATATTATTTACCATTGCACATGCAAGTATTGCATAGACCTCTGCTTGAAATACAGAGGCGTATTTTTCTAGCGAGACGATTCCTTCATGTTTGCTCGTGTTGCTGTATATGCCCGCTCCGGTGCCGAGCTCATTTTTTGATCCGTCTGTATACCAGAGATCAGTTCATTCGCTCTACTAAGTGGTGGTGCGTTCTCTTCCTCAAGCTCCTTTCGATATTAGTTGACAATCTCGAAGTTCTTGCGAAAGATATATTTGGTGGTCATGTGGTCTGTTGGCATTTCGAAAATGTCATCATCAACATGCCTTATCTTTGTGTGTCCTCTCCCATGTGTCACGTCATAGTTTGATGCTTTTTCCAGTCGGGTTAGTGCTGCCCTTGCTTCGCGCAGTATGACACAATGTAGCGGAGGAAGGTCTAGCATTGTCTCCAGCGCCGCTGTAGAAGTAGTCCTCATTGCCCCTGTAATGCCAATGCATGCAAGTCTTTGGACCTTGCTTAGTTTTAGCATAGCAGAGGATTGTCTGATCTTTGGCCATCATACCAGAGATGCATATGTGATCCTAATTCATATTTTTTTCCGCGATTCAGAAAGTAGGTCTTCCGCCGTGCAGCAGAATCGCGCGGATGCGTAACACATATTTAGTTCACCGAATTTTTTCTGGTCAAACCATTGCTCGGACGAGAAAAACGCAGCAAACTCCCCCTACACCGTGGTATTTTTAATTTTTCTCCACCTTCCTCCCAGCTCGAAATATTGAAGAATTTCGAAAAAAAAAGTTTTTTGATTTTTTTTCTAATTTGGAAAATCGATGGGCTGGTAAACTTTTTTTAATATTAATCTACATACTCTACGGTACTTATGAAAAAAGAATCAGCCGTATTGCTAATTACTTGTACTTTTGGGCTAAAATGACCCATACCGACTGGCCTATAACGAGCATTGTGAGGTTGCATAACTTTATTTTCAGTTTCCCAACAAGCAAAAGTGTGATGAGTGTATTGTGGGTTGTTCTTGGTAAGGGTGTCAGGTGTCAGGTTTGTCATTGTTGTTACTGTTGCTGACGGAGCTCATTATTTTAAATTGTTGTGATTGAAGAATTTTTATTGTAGCCTACTCATACCGGGCATGTTTTTTAAACAGGTCGAACGGGTTAACTAAAAAATGAATAAGTCAATAATGTTTTATTCTGACCACTCTCAATAATATCTCGATATAAAAGATTTTAGTACCCTACTTTGGATGAATTTCATTACTTATCAAGTATGATGACTATAACTTCAATTGATTCACTTAAAACCTCATGAGCTGGATATAATCTAATGGAACGAAATGAAACACAGGTTTATCGTTAACTAGTCAGGGTCGGCCTCATGACATTCCTGTTGGGATATAAATGATAGGAAATTATGCAAATTAAACAAGTTTATCCAACTATTATCATCTGAATGTATCATTTCCACTTTGGTGCAAATAATCCAAATGTTGCCATAACTCCGAAATCATGACATTCAGGTATAGGAATAGCTAAGTATTTAGCATTTATCATCAAGGAATTCAAAAGGCAAAAAATATACAGATTGATTAACTGGAAATAAAAGAAATCATCATCATTCCGGAAAAAAGTAGGATCTGACAACATTGTGAATATCACCATTAATCGGCCGCATGCACAAGACTTTTGCACACCAAAGTCTATAAAAATCGTTCAATCCGCTTTCGAGATAATTGTGGCGCTCCATACTTGAAACTCCTTTTGTATATCGGCAATGTACTTATAGATTAAAAGACATTTGGTCTCATTGGCAAAAACATCATAAATTGCTAATTCTGATTTCAAATATAACTTCTCCGAGCTCGGGAATGTGCAAGGTGGTTCATACGTTGATCAGGATTTTAAAAACGATTTGTACTTGAATTAAAATACTTAGACAACGGTTAACAATGGAAAGAAGATATTAGATTAGATTTGATGACGTGACTACTTGGCTTATGTCACTCTGACCTTTTCAGATCTATTGCGGTTCTGTGAATATAGATTCTTCAGCCCGACTTTTTTTAAGTAGCCCATCAGCCTCAAGATTGAATCTTCTATGTAATTTCTTCCTGGTGGCTTCTTATCGCCTAGTACAAAAAACCGCACATACGCCAAGCAATCACACTGACATGGAATGTGCTCAGCTGTTTCCTCCTCCAGATGACAGAATCCGCACATGACATATTATTTCGACCCCATAAGCCTTGTGTGCCTGTTAAGCTTACAGCAAATACGATTTCAGCTCCTTTTTTATAATTCATTAGAAATAAAATGATGTGTGAGGCACGGAAAACAATATTGATGAACTTCATGAATCCACATGAAGAGTTGCACAGGGGCCAATTCATATTAAAAAGCTCAACAACTGTGGGAAGAAGTAACAGTTGAATTGAATAGCGTCCCAAATGGCCAATCCAAGAATTGGCATCTTCAACATTGTCTACTAGCATTTGCATCACCAAATCGTCATCATCCATTTTCAAAACAATAAATAAACGATAAAGTACAAAAATCAAACAATTAAACTCCAAAAAACTGAACAATTGAACTGCAAAAAGTAAACAATTAAACTCCAAAAACCAATAATGCATTTAATATTCCCTCATTATTTTATGGACTGAAAAGTAAAGAGGCTCATGCCATGTCGGGTAATCACGTTACAATCTCAATAATATTTTCATTTTGTTCGTTGTTGGCCTTCACTTTGCATTTATCTATCTAATATGACCAACGACAATGTGATTTACCCAGTAGAGTACTCGTATAGGAGTATATGATCATTCTTATCTTTCCCGAATGAGAATTTTATAATTTTAGGAAAGTGACATACGCAGTAAAGCTAAATACTTGTGGGAGAGAGAACCTTCACGACCCCCGGTGGCATTTTTTCGTTCCCTGTACAGTCATCGCGACAGGTCGTTCTCGCCGTATAGGAAACGGAATGTATAATGGAACACCGTATCCTAGCAGATATGCGCGAAGTGCCCACTGCCCGCATATGTATCTACGTTTAAATAATTTATTGAACATTTTTGATTCTTAGTCGAAAGGAGACACAACTCAATATAATCAAACCGAACTTTATTCATGCAGAACTACAAATATATACTGAAAATAAATACGATTTCTTTGTAGCTTGCTATGAAGAATAAATATTATAGCAATCCAAATTAATGTTCAATGTGCACTGCCATGGCTTATAGCGTTTGAGGCATTCTGTTGGATGTTTGCAATCAATGATCGCTATTTGCGAGGTCTCTTTCTTGAACTTATTTTGCTGCTGGATGGCCGACCTGCTTGCATTGCTTTGGCACCCCTATACCCAGATGCTCTTCCAGTGATAGATGTAGGTTGTGCATTAATTCTGCGAGACTTCTTCTGCTGAGTAAAAGAGAAACACAGAGCATAAAACGAAGCTTCGTTATCAATATTCTTCATCTGCCTGTTAAACTTTTTGACAGTAGGCTGGATGAGTTTCCACGAAGCTGCTTATTTTTTACTCACCAGAATCACCGTGTCCAGTTCTTCCTTGAGGTACTTGTCTCTGTATCTGCTGTCCTTGTTGTTTCTTTCAACTCTTACAATAATTTTCGCAGTGCAATGTTTATTTCTGTTTCTGGCAGTCTTCTTTGAGGTCTTTATTTTTGTCACTATGTTGGCAGATGAAATCTTCCCTACTATCCATTTTGTGGATGTACATCCAGAAAATATCTTAAGCCACTTCCTACAACTTTCATCTAACGTCTCGTTATCATCTCGAACGAAACGAGTTCGCACAATTACTTCTGAATCCATTGGTTTGTCAGATATGACTTTATAAACAACACAAAATCTATTAAAAGCCTTTTCTATCTGTTCCAGATTCATTTTGCACCACACAAATCACAAATACAAGGTTAGTAATAAACAAAACAAATCACGCACAGCCGACTTCTGTTATTGTCATCATAGATAAAACGCGGAAAATGCATAATTGCGTGCGACATGGCTGCGCTTCGCGCATATCAGCTAAGCAACGGAGTGCTTGATTTTCAATTCCGTTTCCTTTACAGCGTAAGCAACCTATCGCGCTGACTGTATAGGGAACGGAAAAATGCCCCCCGGTGATATTACTCACCATTCTAGAAGAAGAAGAGGACATATTATTATAATATACATTATAGTGTATGAGTTCTGTTCACTTACTGAAATTAGATTGTAAACTGAAAACGCAATTTTTTTGTGTTGTATAAATTATCGATGATGATTGAAGTTGTATAGAATCCATGTACTGTTCAAAAAAAAACAATTAGCACGTCAAACTCACATAAAAAGCACATCAATCCTCATTATTTTTAATAAACATTCCGAGGTTTTTCTCTGAGGAGAAACTCTACCCTCCAATGACTTTTGTTATAGAGATAATAGATGATAATCCAGATCGTAGAATGAATTTCTGCGAACAATTGATGAACAAATTGCTATATTTTTGAGAAAGGTTCTATGAAACTCCAAGTCACGCAAAGTTCAATTCCTGATAAACCTTCTACTAATATGAGCGATGGCTCATTCCATTCGGATTGAAGTTTGGATAAAATGTTCCAAAGTAAGTATTATAACATGAAACATCCAAATTATCAACAAAAAACATCCAGTTTTTTGTTGATAAATCAAATACTTTTAATATTTGAGGGTTCGAATGTACGAATTATTATTGAGTACCTCGTGAACCAGTCATGGAATAAGCCCTATGTTCGATAACTAGTTTCTACCAGCATGCCAAATTGTCGGGAGAATAAAATGAAAACTCATAGCTTCAGAACTTGCGAGGGCTATAATATAATTTGTACTTATATGATCATTACCCAATTCAGACCTTAGGCTTCAATAAATCATTCTATCTTATGACAAGAAATTATATTTTAAGCTGGAATATTTTATTTTGATATGAAAAAATTCCAGGACTGACCATTGAACTTGACACCTATCACTTATTTTGTTGTTGAAGTCAAAAACCAAGGCATATATTGTAACATTTATATTTTTGATGGGAAATAATCACTTTTTGTACGGGAGTTATCAGTGGGTATTCATTAGGTATCCATAATAAAATTGATACTAAATGGTTTGTATTAATCTACTGCATTTTCCTACGTTCACGGTGTCTAATTGTTTTTTTCCTCATCATTTATCATTTGTTCTTGTACTCTTGAAATGTTCGAGTGAATTGCCCGGAATTATCCGGAATTTTTCCACGTTTTCCACGTTTCCTGTTTATACTCAATACGGCAAAGTCGGGGCTGTGAGCTATTAAAACTATACCAAAAATATTATCAATTTTTAAATTCAAACAATTGTCCAAACCATACTCACTCACTGAAATAGTTCTAATGATAATATAACCACAAATATTTTGAAAAAATCTATGAATTTTGAAGCACAAATCGTATCCTCATAGGTTAGATATCGAGAGTCAACCTGACATCAAAAAGGTGCTCGTGCTCATAAGACTAGATAACATTCATACGGATAGATAGGACTCCAATGTTGAAGTCTGAATCTGAATTTTTGTCAATCTAGCACCATCTAAGGAGCTTATTTGAGAAAATGGCGGCAACATTGAACTTTCACAGTCCTTTCTTTGCTATCTGATGTTGCTCTTATGTTAACAAAAATCAAAATACAAATAAGTTCTCAAGATATTCATTCATTAGCTTCCGTTCCTCCAATTATCGCGGCTTGTGAAGGAACAGAAATGTAAAACAAACAAGCATGTATGTATACCAAGGTGACATTGACTGAGACCTGAAAAATCTACAAAGGGAAGATATTTTTGAACTGCAACTCAATTTTGCATCCGTTCAAAGTAGCTGGAGCATTTTTAGCGATAACCCTCCTCTCATCACCACCTGAAATTTGGAACAATTGTTAGGAAATTGTGGCAAACTGTTGTGAAACATTACTTTTTCCAAGGTTTTATTGTGTTGATGATTTATAAAATTCATGTTACCCCTCAGAATGTTAAAAATCTTATGAAAAATATGTTTTACATACATATTCAATAATATTAAGGGTTTCACACTTTCAAAAAAATATAAATTTATTGATATTATATTTGAGGATTCATAGTAGTATATTAAGTATTGAGAACGGTAAGGGTTGTTTACCGGTCGACAGAAATCGCTACGCTCAGCCTCCAATTTTGCTGGAGACCGGTATTACCCTCAACGTTTGAGATGCTCATACCACAAAACAGTCTAACCTATAGAAGTGAAAGTTTATAGGATGACCTTGAATACAAAAATGAGGTTTCAAACCCATCCACCTGAAGCGCTAGTTGCAATTGAGTGGTCGAAGCAGGCCTGGCAGCTGAGGCCTTTAGCACGAAAAGAAGAAAATATTTTAAAATTCATCATAACTGTCATATAGTTGTCACCATTGTCTTTTATAGATTGTTTCCTTTTGCCATTTGCTGCTGTTATTTGTGTTTTAATTAGGTACTGTAAGTGTTATCAAGTGTGATAATTCATAATATTATAATAACTTAATAATGGTTGGTGTGAAAGTGTTGGGTTCTTGGGTGTACAAACATTACATTACATAGGTTTCCCAAACATGACCCTTTGTTGTTGAATGAGTGGGTTGCCTTTATTCGCAATTCGAAACTAAAGGAATCAAGCGCTGAGCAGATTTATAAATCCTACAAAGTTTGCAACAGGCATTTTGAACCAAAATATATTGTTATTGGGACAAAAAGGGGCCTCACTCGCAAAGTTGTTCCTACAATCCTTTCAGGATTGATCAAAAAAATATATTATCACTCTTAGGTATTACTTAGCGCGTGGTAAAATGTAAATTGCATTTAGGAATTCCTAAATTTAGGTATTACCTGACTTTAGGAAATGGTTAGTGAAATCGGGCATTAGTTATCAAAATAAACAAACTTCCATTAAAAAAGCGCTATGAAATAGTTCTGAACCCATCCACTGCGATCGCTGAAATTATTCTTCCCTTAGTCTGTTTTTCGGCCTCCGCTGCCTTGCCTATTTCGACAACTCAATTGCAACTAGCGCTTCAGGTGGATGGGTTTGACACCTCATTTTTTCATTCCAGGTAATCCTATTAGACTTTCACTTCTATAGGTTAGACTGTTTTGTGGCTCATACCATTTTTTGCTGGATCGTATTGGAATGAGTTTCGAATAAAATAATTCAAATTCCTTTGAAATGAACGAAATGTCAATAGTGACATTTATACTTCTCGATCAGTTTATAGTATACAGTTGGTTCGGTGAATCTTTTCCCATGCGTCATCATTCATATACAAACGGAATACATCAATACATTGAATTACACGTAGGTCGTAGATTGATGTTTCAATTAGGATGTGGCTAAAATGACGGTGTGCGTTATTTATTATTGAAGCTAGATATTTGTAAATATTTCACAGCCATTTAGCGATCTGCTACCTAAACCTTTAGTTTGAAAAGACTGTTAGAATTCCAGAGTATTATAGGGTCATTCCGCAAATTTACTCGCATAAGAGTTAGAATTAATAACAATTTCCTCAGTAGAAACTTTGCAAATCAGCATTGCCTTTTCAGTGTTATGGCTAGCAACCATTACTATTGGGCCGTCCCACCCATATGGTTCAACAATGAAAAATAGAAATCTTTTGAGTAGTGAAAATAAATAATAAATATTTTAAATATGTATATTCAAGACTCATAAATATATACCTACAATAAATTTCATTTAATATTCCTCTTAGAATCAGAGCTATCACCAGTATTTATATCTATGGTGATTGGTTGAATCCTAATATCAACTATATTTTGCTCTGGGACATACCACTTTTCTATAATCTCATGAGTATGCCTAACACATTTTTCCTAAATTTGTTGATGACATTGTTGCAGTGCCTCTTTCCACATATTTATAACAGAGCTATCTGAATACTTATCTTTACCAATATATTTATTGTAATATGACTTGCAATTTGCCCAAATTAATTCAATAGCGTTGAATTCACATTGATATGGCGGTAGTCCCAGTAAAATGTGTTTCATACAATTCAGTTTGATGGAATTCTATCCATAACCATGATGAAATGTCAATTTAAGGTTAGTTTTCATTGCGAAGTAAATAAATAATAAGTAGATAAATAATATTTACTTACCACAATAATTCGAATACTCGGGTGGAAGTAAGTCGTTATAATAACTGCTTTTTAATTAAATTTTTCTACTCTCATACTAGTAAATTCCATATTACCTACTATTTGGTTACTAAGTAAATAGATCATTACGGATACTGACACGTAATGACTAGCACGTAATAAAAAAAATTACGCTTCAGTTCTAGAAAAACAACAATTTATCACCCAGGCCTAGTCAGTCATTGGTTTCGAGTAACCATGGAAACGAGTTAGTAGAGGTTGTTTTGACGTTTAATAATTAATAAGACTCGCTGTCACTAGCTGTTATGTGAATGTACATTTGTTTTAAAGACAAATAATTAAAATGAGCTCATCAAATAGTGAAAACGAACTAAGTAGCACACCACCCAATATTATACAATTAGCCGCGGTATGTCTTTGGTATGTCAACGTACAAATTCGCGTTAAACTTATCGCCGACATTCATCATATGGCTATCTCTGTTTGTTATATTATGTTGTAATCGAACAAAGAGTTTCATTTCGGGGGCTTAGATTCTGTGAGTAGGAAAGAGACGTACTACAAAAAGTAGTATGTGAATAATTTCATACATGGGAAAAGATTCACCGAACGAACTATATTACGTAACGTGTGTGGTAAGAACCATTTCACGCACGAATGGAAAAGTGTGATTCCGTGAGTGCGTAAAATGCTTTACAATACGAGGTTCGTACTATATTTTAACTACGACCTACTGGTACTTGTATTTATAATCTTTGACGTTTACAGATTTGGGCATAGAAAAAGTATTCACTATCAAAACACAATGAAATAACATGAAATGAATACATAAATCTAGAGATAGGCCGAGAACTATCAATGTATCAAAATTCATAACATAATAGGAAACAATTCAATTCAAACTGTATGACACATTACATAGTTATAAGATTATGCTATCTTGCACCATCTATTCGTTGGGAAGAAACTAAAAACGTGGTTTAATACAAAAAACTACATTTAATACAAAAAACTACACGATGAATAAGATGATTTTTACATATTTCAATAAAAAACATGGAGAAAAATGATTGCTAGGAGTTCAACAACAATGCAATAGACTGTGTAGTTAGAGTTTGTTCAACCATCCCAATATTTCTTGGATATACTATTCAGAATTTCATGTAATCATCATATATAACAGACATTGGAAGATAATTGGTTAATTAACAATAGGTTGAATTTTTGGAATGTTGACGTCAGCATTTTTTCATTTTGGCAATACATCTTCCATAGTATCCAGAAAACACTTTGATCCTCCCCAATCAACAATAATTGATACTCAAGTAATTATTCCATGTATAACCTGTTTATACTGACAAACAAACACAAAATGACACGCGGGTGTTCGGATTTAACGAAATCCTCTCTGAAATCAAATCAATAAAATAAATACTTCAGCTGACGCCAAGCCGTACCTGTGTACTTTTAAATTACCCACCGTTTTACCTCCGCTTGACTCTAACAATTTACGCCAATCACGGCATACCACGAACATCAACGGTCAGGGACTGCGCGTGCAAACGCAGCCTCTACGATTTCTCAAAAAGATGTCGACGAAACATGACCTGAAATCCGTCAGAGAATCCATGTTAGATTTGAAGTCTTGCACCAAGGGATTATCTTTGAAACGGACAAAGGGAAAGTTATGAAATTCTAGGATGATTAATGAGACTCTATTCTGCATATTTAAGAGCGAATGTCAAATGTTTTTGACGTCAGCGTTTGGCGTACGGCCACCATCTTGAATTTTTTGAAATGACAACCTAGGTCGTGTGACCCATCACAAAAAAGCTTATTTTTTTCTCTTCACAAAAATAATCCCAATGTATATCACTTTACTACAAAATATCCTATAAAATATCGTTTTCATTTTTCTAAATTAAAGTGTACCGTACCTACTAATTATTTGGACTTGTAGGTTTTTCAAAAAAAAAAAAAAAAAAACAATATTAGGCATTGGAAACGTCAACCACATCATTAGTTTATTATTTATGTACAAATTGTTAAAACTCATACTAATTTCATATTTTAGCACAAAATTCAAAAGTATATTGAGAATAATGGCACATTTATCAGAAAAACATCGCATCCAAATATTAATGTTAGTTTGATATGGTAATCGCAAACGTACCCATGACAAAGTAACTCATCTTTTTAACGATTAAAATCCTAAATGCCCTCCTATAAGTAGATCTACAGTGACAAGGTAGTACAAACAGTACAAACTATTCTGCATAAAAATAATTTTCATCCTCATAAAGTTAAAAATCTTCAAAAATTGGGCGAGGCTGATTTTGATAGGCGATTACAATTTCGTGAAATAGTTACAGAGAAAATAAGGATGCAAAACAATTTCTTAGATTTTTTGATATTCAGTGATGAAGCCACATTTTGCTTGAACGGTTCTGCTAACAGACATAATGGTCGGTACTGGTCAGATTGTAATCCGCACTGGATGCAGGAGGTTCATACACAGCGTCTAAAAAAAGTAAATGTGTGGGCGGGTTTGGTGAAAAACCAATTTATCGGTCCTTTTTTTATTGAAGCTGACGCTGACTAAATATCTTTACTCATTCCAAAATGAAGTAATAGAGTATATCACCATCGTAATATACCCTTGATAATCTGAAATATAAGAGGCTCACAGACTTTGTAGAGCACCGTGAGATACTACCGGAGTCCTGGGCTGGCTTCTCTGAGAAGCTGCGAAGAAAATATATTTCTACTCTCAACCAATGGGGAAAACTACCTACGCTTCTCAACCACACACCTCTATCAAACCCGTCCCTTCCAGGATGCATTCCTCTAGGAGCAATGCATCCCGGTAAGAACAATCCTCCACCCCTCTTCTTCTCCGATGAGGCCTTGGTACGATTTGCTGGGCTAGTCCATTTTCTTTTCTTGGTTTAGGGAAAAGTTCTGGCGTTCTTCAGTTTTCGCGAGGTTGGTGATAGTCAGTTTTCACTCGGTGTCTCCTTACGTTTGAAAGATAATCCCTTGGTGCGAGACATTTCAGCAACGCTGTATACCATTTTTATATATTATTTCGATTGAATTATTTGATTCCGTATGAGAGAATTCAATTGAGAAGGTATTTTAGATGAGTGATCCGTTTCCTCAGACAAGTTTCAATGAAATTTATTGAATATATTGTCTTCTTATGGAGCTTTGTTATTTTTCATTTGACTTAACGTTTGAAGAATTATAGTCACAGAAGGGTGGGTCCAAACTCAAACGTAAAGAGATTAAATACTGTGTTGCTGCAAACGTCCATTTTAGGGGGTCCTATATAATAATTGGCTCAATGAAAGTGCTATCGGGAATACACATTTTTTTTAATACACGGGGAAAAGTGAAAGCTGATGAAGTCCAATTAATAGTGAATTGTTATCCCTATTCAATGCAGGATATTTTCAACTTGAACCGATAATGACAAATAGAAGAAGTGATTCAACTGGATAATGATCATTCACCAGTATATTATTGCTTCCTGGAATATAATTATCAAATATTCCAAATTAACATGTTCATTGCTGGAGGACCTTGGTCGATGGCCATTTGGTTGCACCAATAAAAGACGTTTATTATTATGATTATTCATTAACATCTTGAAATAGATTTTGAAAAGTACGATTGTCCCCCAGTCGTCAATTAAAACTCATATTATATAATTTTATTGTTCCTTGTTTCATTTCATTCCATCATTCCTTTTTATATAACGGAAAAATAACCTTTTTTATTTTCACAAAGCATTTTATATAAAAACCTCTAGATGATTTATCTGAGTAAAACAAATAGAACATTTAATTTTATCGAGATAGATTACGCAAATAAGCAATACACACCTTGTATATATAATCCATCATTCAATATTTATTTGTTATTTTATTTGATGTTGGACTTTATAGATGCCTATTTAACATATTTCAAAGCTTATCAATTATATAGCTGAGAGAGTTTATACCTTTTCATAAACAAATACAATGTGGCAATTTCTCAAATTTTTATGCATAAAAATGTTATGGTACCTAATATATAATGGAAGTAATAGTCATACAGAGTTGCAGCTTATATACTTGAAAATACAACGGTATGAACATAGCAAGATTAGTTTGGAATTAAATAGGAAATGACTTAGGTGATGATATGCAGAAGAAATTTCTATGTTTTGACATCAAAATAGTCGATACTAGCATAATGGCAATTAAGATTATCATTTTGTTTTTCACAGTATTGTATTTGTTGATATATCGCTAAAAACTTAATTGGTATTCACTAAAACTTGCCTAACTGATTCCGCTGTCAGGTGTCATCTGATTAACAAGAGACAGTTGGGCTTTGCGTGAAACAGTAATTAGGTTTGTGCTCCTTTATCTACACATACTGCAATATATATAAATTAAGTAAATCTGTGTTTATTATATAAATTCCATCCACAAACTCCTTCAGGTTATGGGCCCAGTTTGTAAAAAGGAATAAATAAGTAAGAAAAAGTAATATTTCCAAGATCTCAAGGAAACTGTGATGATGACCGGTACAAATTTGAGGATAAATGTGGAACCGCTAAATGGTCGTGATTATTATAATTGGAAATTTAGAATTGAGAGAATATTGGATGAACACAGAATATCAGTCGTAATTGAATCAGAAATAAACACACAAGGGTTAAATGAAGACGCTAAAGAAAAGGTACTGAAAAAGGATGTTAAAGCACAAAGTACGATTTTCCCCCAGTCGTCAATTAAAACTCATATTATATAATTTTATTGTTCCTTGTTTCATTTCACACAATGTGTAGAAGATCCACAATTGGAGAACCTAAGGGATAAAGGTAATGCTCTTAAAATGTGGCAAACGTTAGAAGAAATGAATGAGAAGAAAGGCAATTGTTTTCAAAAAAAATTGATGCAAATGAGAATGCAGGAAGGTCAGTCAATAGATCAGTTTTTGGTTGAATTTGAGGAAATAGTGAGGCAATTGAAAGGAGGTGAAATTGGAAAAAGATGTAGTATGCAACCTTCAGTTAGCTCTCCCAAAATCCTACGAGATGGTTGTGATAGAAATAGAAAATTCAGTTATGAACAAGTCAAAGCTCGATTGAAAATTGAGGCAGAAAAAAGTACAAGTGAAATTACTGATTATGGAATCAAACAATTTTATTTTGTTAAATCTACATTATATTTAACCTTAAAGTTGTGACGCGTTTCGCTAACACAGTAGCTTTTTCAAACGAATAGAGGTATAATGAGAAATTTTCAATTTATGCAGTGCCTTGATACTAAATTATACGGATATTTAAAAATAAAATTATAATCTATTTACAAGGAGATAAAATGAATTTGTCTAAATATGGGATTAACTGAAGTATTTAACAAGTTTACCTAGAAACTCATTCACAACAATCCTACAGGAACCTTTCTGGGTAAAAAGGTTTAATAAGGGAGAATTGTTAATATCAAGTTGGTCGTTAAGAAGATTATCTGAATATTTGTTTTCATTTATCCCTAGGGCTTCTAAAAGATTTAATTTGGAGGATTTAGGTTCTATATGCAAAATTTCAAAATTTGAATCGAAAGAGTGTTGGTTTGCTAATAAATGATTTGAATAGTTGGAATCTGATTTTTGGTTGTCATAACTGCGTTTGTGTTCTGAAATTCTAGTTTTAGAATTCCTAAAAGTTCTACCTATATAAATTTTATCACAGTCGATTTATTTAGTTTTGAAGATTTGGATTTGTTGTTTTTAATGAATTTGGATAAATTGTTGTCGGTTTTGAAGCAAATATTCAAGTCTAAAGTTTCTAAAAATGATTTTATTTTTAAGGATGGTATTCCAAAGTAAGTTAAGCTTTTAAATTGGTTATTTTTGTTTTTATCAGAAGGAAATACTTGTTCTAGAGTATGTTTTCGTATCTTTTTATTTATGATGTTGTCAATTAAATTTGGATCGTAATTATTATTAACCGTTATTTGTTTTATTATATTTAGTTCTTTATTGTAATTGTCAATATTCAATGGAACTGTTAAAAGTCTATGTATCATACTATTGAAAGCTGCTAATATGGTATTTTGAGTTACTTCCAAAGAGTGCAGTGTGTACCCAAAATTTGTGGTTCTTCTTCGTCACAACTTTAAGGTTATATATAATGTAGATTTAACAAAATAAAATTGTTTGATTTCATAATTTACTATGGATCTACATCAAGTAAAAGCCTCATCTATTCAATTTTTGGAATTACTGAGCTGAATGGAAATGAACATCCAGTTTTTTTATCTGGTTGTTACAATTGTGGAAAACCAGGTCACTTCAAACGAGATTGTAGAGAATAAAGGGGACATAGAGGTAGTCATTCACACAGCCAAAATTTTAGAAGAGACAATGAAAGTTTTAGTAATATAGCAAGCAATGGCTATCGAAGAAATCAAGCTTATTATGGAAATCAGAAAAGAAGAGGAAAGGACAGTTTCAATGGATACCGAAAAAGACAAGTAACAGGAAGATTAGATGATGGTAGTGCTATGTTGAATGAACACAATGCAGAACAGCAAGATGAAGAAAGTGTAAGTTTTATAACACAAGTGAGTGGCAATGAAGAAGGTAACAATGATTTGCTTTTTATTATCGACAGTGGGTTGATCATATGGTGAATAAAAAGGAATATTTCACTGATTTTTCATACTTAAAAAATCCAATTAAGATTGCTATAGCAAAATATTAAAATTATATTGAGGCAACAAGTACAGGGAACATTAAAGTATATTCAAAAATGAACAACAAACAGATAAACAGATTCAATGTATAATTAAAAAGGTATTGTTTTTGCCAAACTTGAGAAAGAATTTGTTGTCTGTCAAAAGGTTAAAAGACACAGGCATTAAAGTAGTATTTGAGAATGGTTTAGTAAAATTCTTTGAAGTCGAGGCTTAATAGGTATAGGCTGCAGGAATAATCTATATGAGATGAAATTTTAATTGAGTAAACGTGATTGTTTAAATATAGAAATAATTAGTCTAATGATCTCGCATAATAGATTTGCTCACATTAATTTTGATAGCTCAAAAAATTTAATGAAAAATAATATGGTCTTAGGAATCAATAAGAATGAATGCACATCTTAATTGGATTTTTGTGAAGGTTGTGTAGCGGGGAAAATGTCCAGGTTGTCTTTTAGCACTAAATTTAAAAGTACACGATTTTTAAAAATAATACACACAGATGTATGTGGGCCAATTAACTCAGGAACATTCGATGGCTATAAGTATTTTGTGACATTTATTGAAGATTTTTCCAACTACACCATAACATACCTAATGAAAACTTAAGATAAGGTATTAATTAAATTCCGGGAATATGTAAACATGGTAAATTCAAAATTTGATTCAAAAAGTTCAAAATTGCGCTGCGATAATGGAGATGAATATGTTTCATCTCAATTTAAAGACTTTAGTGAAGAGCAGGGTATATATTAGAGTACACTACATCATACACTCCACAATTAAATGGTAAAGCAGAACGTATGAATCGCACATTAGTGGAAGGAAGCAGAGACATAGTTAACCAGGAAAACATGCCAAAACATTTTTGGGGTGAGGCTCCTACTAGCAGTATTATTGAAAAAGTCACCGTCACCGTCAGAGATCTGGTATGACAGGAAACCAAATGTATCGAATTTAAAAATATTTGGATCAATTGCTTATTGTCATATACCAGAGCAATTTAGAAGTAAATTTAATTCGAAGGTTGGAAAATGTATCTTTTTAGGGTATACAGATAATGGGTACAGACTATGGAGTATAGATAGGCAGAAAATCATTGTTTCAAGAGATGTCAAGTTTGATGAAAACACATTTTACTATAAGAAAAGGTTAGAAGAATTGGAAAATGAAGACAAAGAATCTCAAAGTGAAGGTGACGATATAGTAAGTCCTGAAGGTGAGACAACAGGAGAAAAAGAAGATAAAAGGGATGCAGACAATGTAAATGACCCGAGAGGCAGTCAGGCAGACAACAGACGAAGCAATCGAACGGTATACACACCTAGCTGGCACCAAGACTATGGAATGTACATGTCTTCCTATGAAATAAATTATATTAATCACATACCAACAAGATATGAAGATTAGGACAAAAGGGAAGATAGGGAATTTTGTTTCATGGAGACGGAAAAGCAGATGAATTCATTGAACAAGAATGAGACTTGGAAACCTAAAAATTCTAAAATAATAGACACAAAATGGGTTTAAAATTATAAGCCGTTAGGGGATATAGAAAACAGATTAGTAGTTAGGGGGTTTGCACAGGATACAAATGAATATGACTTATTATACTCACCAGTAGCAAGGTTGAGAACAATAAGAATGCTTCCAATTATAGGGAATCAACGCTCGTTCTATTTTAAACAACTAGACGTGAGGTCTGCTTTTTTGAATGCAAAGTTAAAGGATGACGTTTACATTTACCCACCAAAGAGTTTTAAATGCAACTCAAACAAAGTTTTGGAATTAAAGAAATCTCTTTATGGTCTTAAAGACTTATCTAAACAATGGAATAAGGGAATAAATGATTACTTGTTAGACATTGGTTTCACACGGTCTGAAAATAACTATTGCCTTTATATTTTATTATCACAGGAGGAAAGGGTTTACTTAAGAACTTATGTTGATGACATAATTATTACTGGGCCAAATTTGAACATAATAAATGAAATAATTCCAAAACTAATATCAAAATTTGACATAAAAATAAAAGGCAAACTGGAATATTTTCTCGGATTTGAAATTCAATATGACAGGGAAGAAGGGATTTTGAAATTAAGTCAATCAAAATATGCTAAAAATATTTTAAAACGGTTCAGTATGGAAAACTGTAGTGGTACAAATATACATATTAAAGATACGAAATTGAAATTAAATATTTGTAGTAAAGATCAACATCAAAACCATTCAGGCGAATGATTGGAAGCCTTATGTATTTGATGCTTGGTACTAGGCCAGATATATGTTTTGCGCTGAATCTTTCCAGTCGTCACCAGGATAAAGCAACAGGTAAAATATATAATCACTTGAAAAGAATCCTAAGATAACTTAAATCAACAATATACATGGGATAAGGATACAAAAGGGAAGATTTAAATGCAAACTCAATATGTTATGTAGATGCAGACTGAGGCAATGAAGAAATGGATAGAAAATCAGTTTCGGACTTTCTTTTCAAAATATTTGATAACACTGTAACATGGCAACAAGAAAACAACATTCTGTTGCTTTATCGACCTCTGATGCTGAACTGATTTCTCTTGCTACAGTTGTTTGTGAAGATTTATGGCTGAAGAAGCTAATAAATGACTGATTTAAAAGTTGATATTATAACAGTATTCGAAGATAATTAAGGGACAATAGCTATTATTAAAAATCATAGTAACAACCGAAGAGTAAAACATTTTGATCTTAAATATAATTTTATCTGTGAACATGTAAATAGCAAATCAATTGAAATCATATATGTTGATACAAAATGCCAGCAGGCAGATATCTTGACAAAAGGCCTACCTTATGTAACCTTTTCAAAGTTCAGGGACAAACTTAATTCAAGAAATATTGTTTGAAATCAGCATTACTTTTGTTTAATTTATGGGATGTTTCTTTTTTTTACATTGTTTAAATAAAAGTGAATATTATGTTATTTTATAATTAGACATTCTTTTATATCGTGTCTTGTTGTAAGTTTAATTGTTTTTTTGTATATAAGTTTTCAGCGAGGAGGGGTGTTGATATTTCGCTAAAAACTTAATTGGTAGTCACTAAAACTTGCCTAACTGATTCCTCTGTCAGGTATCATCTGATTAACAAGAGACAGTTGGGCTTTGTGTGTAGCAGTAATTTGGTTTGTACTCCTTCATCTACACATGGTGCAATATATAGAAATTGGGTAAATATGTGTTTATTACATGAATCCCATCCACAAACTCCTTCAGTATACAATATCAGTACTTATCGTGTAATCTGGAAAAGTCCAGAAGTATCCACTCAGGAAGCCCAAACGCTGTTGTCAGGCTGCAAAAGAATTGGTGAAATGTTTTGGCATGAAGTATCAACTAGAACAACTAACAGTTGTGAATTTGCACATAAACGTCTGCTTGCTGTCACAATTTTCATGTGTTCCATTTAATGTGATGGAGATTCATATTTTTGCATAGTCTAAACCAGGGGTGGCCAACTTGATTAGACCCAAGATCTACTGTTTACTAACGAAACCCTGTGCGAACTAAGAAATTACATACTTCTTGAAATTTTAAATGAAACAATATTCAATAATGTAGTATTTTTTATTTTATTAAGAGGGAAAACATAAAATTGAAAATTATTCTTAGTAACTACTTATTTATATTAGTGTGAGTATTGCGTCTGAGCATCTTCCGCTAGATTAGCAAAGTCAGGTTTGTACTTGGAAATTGCCAACCTTAAAGAATCCAATGTATGTGCGTCTGTCAAGCGAGAACGGTGTTTACATTTTGTTTGTTTTAAGTAGGAAAATGCCGATTCACATAAATATGTTGAACCAAAACACGAATGCAGTTGTTCAACACATTTATTCAAATTTGGATATTTCTCGTTGGAAACCAATGCCCAGAAATAAATCTAGACCAGAGGATGACCTTGCTTTCAGGAATATATCGCAGCGCAGAGTGAAAATTTCGTTTTGAAGTGTCATGTGGTCCATTTGAAATGTATTTGCAAATTTTTTAGCCCTTTCATAGATGTCACTATGATCAATGGAATTATTAAACGGATAACTGATGAATTCCACCAACTTCTCAACTTTTTTGAAATCACTAAAGCGAATTTCGAAGTCTGATACCACTGCCTTAATTTCTGACGTGTACTTGCCAGGAATGAAATTGTAGGTAGGATGTTTTTCCATATGATCCTTAATGTTCACAAATTGTTGAAAATGTTACTTCCTGATGTCAACTATCATAGACGCTGTTTGACTTTGAAATGCTGCAATAGAGCTCATCATTTCTGTTACTGTTTTATTCTTGCCTTGTAGTTCCAGATTTAATGTGCTCAGTTTTCCGGTAAATCTGCTAAAAATGCTAAATCACATTGCCAGTCTAAATCACGCAGTTGCTGATAATCATCAGCCTTCTGTTCAAGAAATTTTATTATTTCGTCCAATAGATCTCGAAATCTTTGCAACAACTTGCTTCGACTCAACCACCTTACGTCAGTGTGCAATGCCTAATCTGGTTCCTTCTCATCTAATTTCTGTTTAAAGAGCCGCCTTTGGAGAGATTTTCCTTTTATGGAATTTACAATCTTGAAAGAAATATCCATTACATGTTTTGTGTTTAGTCTCTTACTAGCCAGTACTTGTAGATGAATTATGCAGTGATAGCTAATGAAGTTTGGAAAGTCTTCGTCTTTGTGACAAAAAGCAATAAAACCATTATGAATACCTGTAATTGCAGGAGCCTCATCAGTTGTCATTGATACGAGTTTATACAAAGGTAGTAATCTTGCTAATATATGCTTTGAATTCCGTGAATATATCAAGACCACGAGTTTTTCCTTTTAAGGAAATCATACTTAGCAGTTCTTCTTTCGTCGATAAATCTTCAAAGACCATCCGAATAAAAATAAGTAATTGTGCAGTATCAGTGATATCTGTTGACTCGTCAAGTTGTAGCGAAAAAGCAACGCAGCGGACGATATCTCTTTGTAGTTGTTCGTTTATGTTTTCACTCATCGTTTCTATACGGAGCATCACAGTATTTCGAAACAGCTGTAAATCATGAATAGCTTTTTTAATTTCATTTTTATTTTTGAAATTCACGCGAATCTGACACTTCTTCGAAAATTTTCTTGATGTATTATTCTCCATCGGCAAAATGTTTGCACTTTTGTGCAATTCTGTAGCTTATTTGGAAAGAAGCTTCAGTTGCAGGCTTACTTTGCTTAATAGGCCTAGAAAACATGTTTGCTTGAACTGTTAATTGCGATTTCAATGCTTGCAATTTACTCTTTCTTATTTCGCTGTTAGGTGGAAAGTCTGTCTGGTATTTACTATGAATTGTGTTAAAATGTCGCTCTAAATTTTCTTTTTTCGGTATTGCTACAGATATATTGCATATTAAGCAGCAACAGTTTTCTTTCGCCATAGTAAAGAAGTAGTCCAGTTCCCATTCTTGGTGAAAGTGATAAGTTTTTGATTCCTTTGGAGCACATTTTTCGACGATCTACAAAAATAAAATTGAAATATTATATAATGTTTTATTCTGGAGTATTACTTAGACCCAGCCGGTAATAATTGGTTTTCAATATGTGTGTAGCGGGCCTCCGTTCAGATGGATCTTTTGAAGTCTAGCAATCCTAATGCGTAATTAATATATTTGTAATGCGCAAATTTTCAACGGGTGTTGTATCTGGTGGCTTCATATTGGCGTGATTCAATTTTATGTGCCATGTTTTTGGTACATATGTGATACCTCCCTTTCTGAAAGGATCATTTTTGTCAAATAGTGTCATTGGTGGACTCTGCAGGTTCAATTGAAAGTTAATAGTAAAATAGTACCTGCTTATCAGATTTCCAAAAAATCATGCTAATTCAACGCAACAATTTGACACTTTCCCAGAATTGCTGTTGGTATAATTCATTTTCATGATAGAATAACCAAACCAAAGTATTTGCTGACCTCGATTAAATGATGATATTGGAATAACAAATCTTCGAGAAAGTTAAGCATATAAATTTTCTACATAATTATTTATTCTCAAATTATTGCCAAGTTTTACATACATGACCTATTATAATCATACATTTTTCCACAATAATGTGACTTATGGGCGATGGCCTGTGGCTAATGATGATTGGATATTTAGTCATGTCTTGATCTCTTATTGGCCACGAAAACTTTAAGCAGTGAAATACATATTTCACGTGATTGTCAATTGGTTCGAAAAGTCTGAAGACGTTATTTCAGAACATACATACACCATACAGTGCGTCAGACAAATCAAGAACAAGCCACAAAAGATTTATTCAGACGATGGAAAAAACTTTGTTGGCGCACAGTGTGAATTGAGATCATTTTTAACCTCAAATCAATCGTCTATTGAGGTTACAAATTTCTTGGCATCCTAAATCATTCATACCACCTCATCAACACATTTTGGTGGCCTATTGGAAACAGGAGTAAAGAGCCTCTAGCATTATTTGAAACGTGTCGATTCCAAAATAACCCTTTTATTCGAAGAGTTATGTAATATTTGTGCACAAATAGGGGCCATTCCAAATTCTAGACTAATTTCCTACCTCAGTTTCGATCCCAATGACCTACACCCACTTACTCCAGCTCCCTTTCTCATCGGTAAGCCACTAGTGGGAGTACCAGACCGGGACATTGCAGATATCAACATGAACAGGCTGAACCGTTCAGCTTGTGCAACAAATGACTGAGCATTTCTGGCGACGCTGGAAACCAGAATATATTACTGGGCTCCAAACAAAATTTCGCTAGAAGTAATCCAGTAATGAGTTATGTGAAGGAACATTGGTCTTGATTAAAGATGATAGCAGCAGCCTGACACAATGGCAGCTGGGGAGAATTTTGGAATTGCATCCTGGAGCCGATGGCATAAGCAAGGTTGCATCTATTAGAACATCTTCTGGTGTCATTTAACGAACTTTTCCAAACATATGCCCATTGCCACCAAATAATTCCGAAAGCCAAGGCTTACAAGGCGTGGAGGATGTTCATGCCCAGCTTTCCCAGAGCGTGCCCAAGATCAGTCCCACCAAGCATTCAACTATGAACGAGACCGACCTGACGACAATCAGCGAGAGAAGAGAGGTGAAAAGAATCAAATTCCAGCAACACATTTCAATCCTCTCACTATTTAATGGTGCCGGACTCTTCAACACTAATTACAGTCAATAAGTACATTCTTATCAAACTATACAGCAACCTTCGTAGCCTTGTGGTTGGATTTTTTCCATCAATTCAGTAACGTTTGGCAGTTCTTCCGGGATGAGCGGTATAAAACTCTCCAGTTGTGGCTCTTGTATATTCATTGCTTCTGTAGTGTATAATTCTACGATTCCAATTGTAGAGTATACACCATTTGTATGAAATCTAAGCTACCTACTTGACACTATTCCAAAAACGTTCAACGCCAATTCTTTGATCGCAAAATTTTTGTCCTCTAGCAAAACATAGTTTTGTTTGATCGTTGAGTAGAGTTAGTGCCGCAGTGGAGGCATATTTTACATTGGAATTATCCATAACTTCCACCTGGCTTTCCACTTATATACAATTTTTTTGTAATCCTCTTGTGGAGGAGAATAGGGGGGAGGGGGTTGAAGTTATAACGTCTCTAATTGGGCAAGAATACATTTTCCATTTCTCATTAAAGTGACGCCTTTAGAATTATGTGGGGTGTATAAAGTTTCCATAAAAATGCTTTGTATTGCAATAAGTATATTTGAACTCACCATTGGAAGGGAATACATTTTCAAATCAGATGTTTATTTCGATAAAAGCAGTATCGTATTTCCTTACAAATCGAATATTAATCTTCGAAAATACTACACCTTCCCGTGATTGAAGCTTAACACTGAGTATATACTCAACTCAATACAGTTTGAGATACAAAATAATTATTCAACATTAAATATTTCATTGAATGCTCCTACAACGTTGATTAAGTCGGATGACCATTACTTTACATTTTCTAGGGTGTTTCTTTCATTATTCAAAACACGATAAGAAAACAACCTTCACTTGATTTCCTTTTGGTCTTAATCCTTTTTTTGTACATTGAATACCAGGACCGAATCAAAAATTCGGATGCAATGCAAACAGGGGTGGATTAAGACAAATGAACGATAGACTGACATCATTTTGGTGCCACTAAACTAGGCAAGTAAAAATATAGGTATACGTAAAATAAAACGGTTTATACAGAGAATGTATTCGTGGAATTGTGAAAATCTTTTTTTTTCAGATGGATTTTACGACACTTGCTACTTGAAAATTTTTTCTCTTCTCCAGTGCCTCTGATTCTATACATATTATTGAGAGGTCGGCAGTTTTATCGTCAGGATTTATCCTTGAGTACTTTTTCACTAGGATTAACACGTAGAACTACCAAACTATCAAACTACTAATGGTCAGAATACGCAAAAGAAACTAATTTGTGAGACAGCAATACATCTAAAACATTGGGAGAAGATTGTTGAAACTGTATATCTAAACTTGTGATTTTATTATTGAAAAGTTGCAGACTTGATGAAAACTTCTAATATCTTGAAAACTAGATATTTTTGAATACGTGAAGGTTATGCGTTTTCCACGTGAAAACCATTGAAGAATACAAAATAAAATGGGAATATCCTCAAATGCCAGTGGCGTGAAAAATGGGAGGGGGAAGGTGACATATTCTTCCAAATTCACACCACTGGATAAAAAATTGGAACATGTTTTTCCATCAGACTCAAAAACAACCTGCCAAATATCTAATCAATTTATTCATCCATTTTAATGTTATCAAATTAAGACATTCCATTTTCACAACTTATGTTGAGGACTACGACAAAATAATACATCCAGGGCTAAATAATATTCGTAATAATTTAAGGCTTGAAGCCTCCAAAGAAAATAGGTAGGTATTTTTACCTAGACCAGAGGAAGAGAACCGTGTGGAGCAGAGATGGTTGATCGAAAGGTACGACAACATTACAAAAGTACTGAGAGAATACGTCGAGCTCAACGGATTACCTGAGAACGTCCACATAAACCCTGTTGACGCCAACACCCTGGTTTTTGAAAATAGCTTCTACAACTTTTCCAAATCTGACTATGTTGAGATTCTCAACAAGACTGGTGCTAACATCGCTTACGGATATGGACTACTACCGAATGAGATATTGTTCGAAGATTTACCTGCAAATAATATTTACTCATTAACGACAATTGGTAACTACTTAAATTTGACATTCAGGAGTGGCTACTGTAATGGGTGTGAGCATTGGACCTCTGCTTGGTTGACTTTAATGAAGAAACCTGCAATAATGCATGGAGACACTACTTTTGCAGTCGAAATAACAACAACTTATTCTTATCGGTATATTTATTTAAATAATACAAAAATATGCCTAGATCAGCATTTCGAAAGTTTTGAAATGTATTGTGAATCAGATATAGACTCATGGTTTAGATTCCAGTAGGCAGGAAATTTTGCACATGGTTTTTCCAGCTAGGTTTCTCGTAGTTTAAGAACGTTTCAGTGGTATGCTTTTCGAACCACTTGATTCAATTCATAAAAAGATCCAATCCAATTATGTTTTAACCACAGAGCTACAATTTTGTGTGCATTCTGTGCACAATATAATTATCTAAGGGATTTGTTTTTCAGGAAATGAATTACTTCGGAATATGAAATTTCATATTTGCATAAGACAATGTTGACAATATCTCAAATTACCTTCTCCTCAAATACACACTCTTGTGTGAACCGCGAGACCAAAACATATTTTTGTGACGCCATGCTGACTTTTATTTGACAGGTCGCTGAATTGCTTACTGAATGTGTAACGCGTTTTCTTCCTTCACGTGGCTCCAGCCACACGAACACGTCACTATGGCCACCCTTGACTTTAAATCCTTCG
>CAJUYH010003155.1:13554-38423 GCA_910591685.1 Galerucella tenella | reverse complement strand
CCCCCCCCCCCCCCCCCCCGCCCATTGAGATCGTTTCGATGGCAAACGAGTGCGGCAAGAGCGGGAATGAATTGAGGAGTCAAATGATGAGGAAAGCAACTCTGTGGTTTTCACCGTTTCAATGAGAATTTCCTTTTTTTTTCTTCTTCTTCCGTTTTTTATTCCTACATCGACATCTTTTTTCGGTTTTTTTTTTTCCTTTCTTTCCTGACTTTGGAGAGTAATCCCTGGAGGTCGAGGATATGTCTCAATGAAAAAGAGAAATGTAAGAGAGTGAATATGTAGATGTATATGTTTGCGCTTGGAGTTAAACGACGACACCAAGGGAGAGTTTTAAAATCAATGTTTGACGTGTGACATTTATGGCTTCAGATTATGTAGAATATGTAAGTGAAAGACGTGAATGAAAATTCGCCATGAAAAGCAAACAAAACAAGGAAACAAATTGAATGAACAATATATTTAATGTTTGATTTTTATTTTCTTTTTAATCCATTTTCATTCAGTTACGTGTTGAATATTTAATATTTTTTTTATTTTACTTTTATTTACGTGTTTATTATTTTATATTTCGTGATTTGATTTTATTTCTTTTTTCATTTTGATTTTTTAATTGTACGTTGAAAAATTCTTTTAATCAACATAACGAATAAATTCCGTATGGGAAATTATTTTAATAAATACATATTTCCCATTATTATTAAAATAAATATTTTAATAATAATAATGGGAAACGCATTGATATATGGGTGATGTAGTGGAGATTTTATTATAATGAGAGTATAATTCGTTTTGTAAAATTGAGCGAAGCATATGACGGAATAAAATAATGCACATAATATATAAATGCCGTTTTATTTGAAAAGTTTATTTATGTGTGTATATGTGCAGTAGAGTACCAAAACTGCTTTTCAAAGTTATTACAAACGGGCATGCGAACGGGACTTTTCATTCATGAGAATGGAGAAAGAGAAGTTTGGTATTTTCAAGTTTTCTGCATCTTCGTTCTTCACCTTCTTCTTCATCATTCTCAATGTCTGTTACCTTTCAGTCTTTCATCGTCAATCTTTATTCAACTCTTCAATTGTCTCTTTGCCTTCTTTTACACTTAAATATTCTCATTGAATATATATTCATACATATATATATATATATATACATATTACAGACGTTTGTGATCTTCAACATGAAATCTTTCGATGAATAATAAATTTCTTCTTATTTCCAGCAAACAGAAATAAAAATATATAAACAAAATTCATGAGAATTATTGCGATTCTTGTTCATGGATAATTCTTAAACGCAGTCACTATCAGGAAGTTAATATATTTATTTAATTGTTTATTAAATATTGTTTTAATCCAATTTTCCCGTGCATTGCACAGAAAAAAAAGTGTTGCGCCAGCTCAATATAAAAAAATATACTGCACAAATGAGTTTAACTGACATCATAACCTAAATTCACATAAATTGTGGCAACGTCCGTCAAAATTTCTACTATAGTACCGATACTTTTGCTCCGCATAATGTCGTATTCATGAACACGAATGCATATTTTTTATATCAGTGTTTGTTTGGTGCTTTCAAATTTTTGTGTATAATATTGAATATCGTGCCTAACCCGTATTGATTAAATGGTGAATTGAAATTGTACATCCTTTTAAAAATGAAGAAAATAATAATCATTGAGCAATTGTTGGATAAAAATTATTTATTAAATATTAAATTACAAAAATCAGGAAGATAATAGCAAAATACTAGCATGAAATTATTTTTTCACACTCAGCGTAGATTAGACCGCACAAATTATGATATAATGTATAGATTTTCATTATGATAATATATATTTAATATTTTGATTTTCAAGACTTCAGCAACAAAATATGCTGTGGGCCTTTAAAATCGAGAATTATCATCCTCTATTCTGTTTCGAAACTCAAGATATCTGATAAGGTGGCCGAAAATAAGTTTCAACATGTAAATCATAAAAACGTGTTATTAAATGAATGCGGTGTAAATTTATTCATTACTTAATATACTTATATATATATATATATATATATATATATATCTCAGACGTTTTTTCTCTTTTGTCCCAAGTTGATCCTGAATAGTAGCAAAATGAATGAAAAAAGAAATTTTTTTCTTTGACAAATTTGAAAGGATCGCAAATAATTGGCGAACTTTGAGGTAGAATCCATCTCAGTTTTGCTCCGTTGGATAACAGTGAGACCGAGTGACAGTTCGACAATACATATTCGTCTAACATAAAGATAAATATGAAACAAAAAGGAAAAGAAAACAAATTGAAGGTGATGGTGACGCGAAGAGAAGGATATACGCAAACGTCGGAGTTTGCAAAAAAAAAAGGGGGAAGTGAAATAAAAATACATAAAGACACCCAAGAAAGGGAGCAAAGACTCAATGCAAAAGTGACGTATATATAACTATTGGCTATTGAACAAACAAAAAAGAAATATATTCTTCGCAGTAAGGGCCGCTATATTCTTCTTTTATTTCCTGGTCCTTTTTCGTTTTTTTTTATTCATCATTTTGCTTTCTATTCTTGACATCAGCACTTATTATCGAGTTCGAAACTCAACGACAAAAGATTTGAAAAGAAAAAATAGTGCGACAATATATGAACAAAGTTGGAATCCCTTCAAACGCAATACTAGATTCACCAGTTCATGCGCAACTCCTTCATTCAATTGTGGACACATCTTGACTGGCCAGTTTCGAGCACATTCTCTCTTTCTATTTGTCGTGTTTGCTCTTGTACTATTTCACTCCTTTCATGTCCATTCATGTGCAATCGAAATTTCCATGAGAGTACGTGCGGTGTCATTGTTAAGGTCATCTTACAAAACCGCACCGTATCGGAATCGGACAGACAACTAAACCGCACACATGACCGTTAAAGCCAACGACTTTGCAAATGACTCTGAAAACGACGGGGCGATATATTGAACATTGCTCGCACCCTTGATACGGAATGCACGTTCGAAATGGGTACATTTAATTCGGATTGGGATGTGAAAGAAATGCATTATTTACACTATTCATTAAATTAATAAAAAATAATGGGGTGAAATGGCATGTTATTGGCATGAGGGTATAGCTAGTAAAAGTGTTTTAGATCTGAAAAATGATCGCATTTGGATAGAATATTTTTAATACGCTGCAAAAGTTCTTTATGAAAACACTGATTATAGTGAACTATACCTGATTCGTATAGAAAAAAATATCCAACATAATATTGAAACCGAAAACTTTTCAACATCTCCAATTTTCAAATCATCCAAACATCATTTCGAACAGATGTCACTATTATTTTTCAATTATTGTACAATTCGCTTGTATCGGAAAGAACGCTATCACTACTATCACGTTGCGTAATTCCCTTATCAATTATTTATAACAATAACAATAGAAAGCATTAAAAAATCGTTATAAAATTCCTATTACATGAAAAACTTGCCTAAAACAACAATATCTTGTTTTCCTTGAAATATTCGTACATACATAAAATAAATTAAAATTATTTAATTTCGAAAATAATAACATGTGGTTGAAATGTTGATGGAAGATGCGTAGTAAATGAATAAAAGAAATATAAACATTTATTTATATAATTTAAATAAATCTAACAATTGATAGAAACATCTCGTTTTTTTTTCTTTTTATTTCTCGTGACGTTTATTGTCACGAATGCAGATGCGTAGTGATGATTATCACGATTGTGCATTGCACTAGTGGATGATGGTACAGATATATATATATGTCTATCAGCGAGGGGTTTGGTATACATGTCTGATTGGAAAGCAAACGGAGTCGTTTGTTTCCGTTATAGAAGAGGAAAAAGGTTTGGGAACGGGAAGGCGGGTGTGAGAGTTGAAATGAGGGAGTGAGAGAGAGAGAGAGAGAGAGAGAGGGGAGATGACGACGGGCGAGAGGCGATACGCGCAAAATACAGTAGCGAGTCTCCCCCGAGCCGCCCTATCATTTATTAAAAGCCCGAAGCATCGCTCTTTATTCCCCCCCCCCCCCCCCCCTCACACTCTCCGTTACTTTCTCGCTTCTTCGTCCACATAATCCATATATTTCTCGCTTATTTTTTATTTCACTCTTTTATTTTTTTTTTTTTATTTATTTGCCACAGCACAAAAAGTCCGCCCATTACTGACTAGTCGAGGCCCACGAGTGCGAAGAGGAAGAGGAAGAACCTGTCGTTGCTTTGAAAGTATTCAAAGATGTCGCGTGCATTGTTGGATTATATATCGGACTCTGCAGGCATTGGATGTGTTGTGTGGTAGTGAAGCGAGGGTGGAAGCGAATATTCCGATGACGATAATAGGCGATGGAAATGAGAAGAGTGAGAGAGAGAGAGAGAGAGACGTAAATGCATACACAATGCGTTAACGGTGAAAATTTATGGTCTACATATACACAGATCATTGCGCTTTCAACAATCATGTCTGTTAAATGTGTGTAATCAAACACCGCATTAATTTCAAACGTGGTACTGATGTACATGTATGACGCTGAGCGAGTTATGATATTGTTTCAGAATATAATATGCATATATATATATATATATATATATATATATATATATATATATATATATGTTTTTTTCTGCCAGTCCGATTAACTCTGTTCAGTTTATTATCACAGTTTTCATTATGGCTGATTGGATATGTGAATTTTAACTTGATTTTGTTTCATATCTGTTTTTCTAATTATACGTAGGTAAATGATTCGAATTGAAGATGTTGAAAAGTATAAAACAATATTAAGAAATGTTTTGTTATCGTTGTCAAATTGGGAAACAGTTAATTTTGAAATCATCACAAACATATTAATGACAATTCCAAATTTATTCAAATAAAAATATTGTACGGTCTTTGAGAAGTAGAAACAATGGATGATAATAAATTTTCATTCTTCTGATGTTCACTTAGTACATACTAATGTCCCAATTTTTCGCACCAACCTCAATGTCAAATATTCATATAGTTTAATAATATTGTGTTAAACACGAGAACAAGAATACAAATAATTCACATTAATTTGTAGATGTTGGAATTGTAAAAAACATATTGAGATGAATAATGGAATTGTTGCGATTTTATAAAATATCAAATATTGAGATGAATGGAAACATTGATAGTGACAGTGAATATAATGAAAACAACGCCCACCGAATACAAACAGACATAAGCAGATCACACTGTAAATGCATCTACATATACCAATATCTTTATCCACATACATACATATGTATGAATTGACAATACGCCATCGTCGACATGTCGAGTCACCGGATCTGCACTGCAGCTTACTTTTTACCACACTCTTATCCCTGCGTTGCCTGCCCACACTTCTCCATTTTCCCTCTCTCTCTCTCTCTCTCTCTCTCTCTCTCTCTCTCACTATGTTTCACCTTCCCCTCTTTTCTCTTCTCCTCTTCTCAACGATATCACGTGAATTATGCAAACGCGTAGACGTCGTCTTATATATTGATGTCAATTCTCGATTGTTGAGTCACGTTTTGCATTCATGCGGGCCTTATACCTAATCCCCATCAACTTCCTTCATCAACGTACACACGCATATATATGCATTGTTCTACATATTGAATCTATATATAGCGGCCATCTGTTTCCATTTTTTTTTTTCCATTTTCGGCTCTGTACCGTTCGAGGGTATGTGTAGAATATCAACAAAATTAATTTATTTCACATCAATTAATTGGTTATTAACGCCAACATTTTAATGATCAATTGAAATATTTCATTTTTGTCGTATAACAATGTTCCTTCCACTCGCTCCTTCTCGCCTAGTTTCGGTGGTTTTTCAATTTTTTTTTTCCTCCTTTTTGGCCTTTCTGGCTCTACTACTACTCGACACTGAAAGTAAAACGAGAGCTATTCTATGGCAGCTGTTCCACATTTGAAGGATGGATTCTTAAGCTTTAGACGCTTTTGTGTTGCTCAAATGACAAAGGAACTTCTTTCTCATTCTCTCTGTGCGTCTCTCTCTCTCTCTCTCTCTCTCTCCTTTTTATATATATGTATATAGGTACCTTTTCTTCGTTCATATGCTCCAACACTTAGTCTTTCTTTTTTGCGATCATATATTGCACTCATTCTTCACAACTTGAAATTATGAGATTTTTATATATTTTTTTGTATATACAAAAATTATTGTGTATTATTCTACCGAAAACATGTTTTTTCTTTCTTCTTTGCTTTTTTCTCATTCCAAAATCGGTTTTGTCCTCATCAAATCCTTGCAAAATCAATTCTCCACATGAATTGATAGTGATAAATTTTTTTTTTCTCATCGTTTTGTTTTTTGTCTTTTCTTTTGCTTGCTCTCCCTCTTTTGGTTCTCATGATTTTGCGGTATAGATACATATATGTATGTATATATACACACATCCACACGTGATGTTACCCAGATCCACCCATGTGCTATATATAGATATATAAATATTCGTCAACGCTTATCCAACCAGACAATTATGAGGCTCATCTTCTTTCCTCCCTTCTATTTCTCTTTTTTCACATGCACACTTGAGACTTACTTGAATATCTTCCACCATCAAATTCTTTCAACTCTCATCTCATATATTCATGTACCTTCTATATAAATTCATCGTATATATATATTTCTCCTTCATATATAAAATATATATTATCTTTATTTCACTATTTATTATTATGAACTTTTTTTTCCTGTACAAATATAAAAGCATTGCTGAGGTTTTTTTTTTTTTTTTCATTATCTCATTCACACGCACATTCTACATAAAAAAAATTTTATTGTATAATATATATAGACTGCAATGTATTTATAATAATTTATTCTTATCATTGTGCACATCTGCTGGGTCTTCAAGTCGTGTTGTGTAATGGATGAAACGTCGTTCATTGCTATTCACACACATATGACATAACATATTTTATCTTCCAGATTTTTTTTTCACTGATGATGATGATGATGATGATGACAAGAAGCTAAGTAATTTTTGGTCTGTCTTGAGTTCCGCTATTCGTATCAGATATTTTGTAATTTTGTTGATGAAATTAATCGTTATACACAGAAGAATAATTCAATTTATTAAACTTTGACGTTATTTCACAACTGAAGTATAGTAAAAGTTTTATATTCGTCCAATTATCGTGTTTCAATAATATATTTTCTTAATTTCTTCTCAATCTTACTCTCAATTTACTTTAGATTTACATACCTGCAGAAATTTTGATTCTCAATTATGTACACCTATAGTAGGAACTATATTTTGTATTTTTCATTTCGATTCTTTGAGTAAATAGTTGTTCATAATAGTCATTCCTTTCAATTTGTAATTGAGAATATCTTCAAAACTATATGGCATTTTGTCAAACAGCTACTGTATATTTAAAAAAAGAAACAGCATTAAACTATCTTATATTTTACAACGCAAAAAAAATGTACTCGAATAACTAAAAAAAAAATTGTTTGATTGCAATGTCAATTGGCCATTTTTATGTAACGGGTGGATTGAATTACGATGTAATATCATGTATATTTCAACACGACTTTTCCATTGAAAATAGTCTTCAAACATCATATTATACATCTCACCCATATGTAGCATAATGAAGTATTTCAGTGTTGATTAGTCATTAAAAATATTGTGCGCGAACACTATGAAACATTTGGCATTAAATTAACACCTATATCCAAATGTTTGCAATTCAAATGGAACCCCATTGTGAAATTGAGGGTATAAAATATTTTGACCGTACAAACAACACTTGCGCAATTGGCTTAATGGTGGCATTAAATTCATATTAAAAAAATGGTAATAGTATCAAAATTAACACGTAAATGCTCAACATCAATCACAAGTCCAGGCCAAGGCTAATCAACACTGGATATCTTTTACTATGAAATTATGCAGACGTAAAATGATACAGAATGTTAACAGGAGAAGAGGTAAAGTTAAGCTAAATAGGAAAAGATAAGAGGTATAACAATATCGGTATGGGAATACTAACGGTGTCGAAAAGTTCAAAGTTTCGTAAATTTAAAATTGTATCTGCTAACACAAATTTATAAATCTAACTGTGCGAATGTCTGTCTATATTCGTGTATAGACAAATTAATTTAAAGATAACGAAGTGGTCTACCAAGTAAATCTCGTTTAACTGAAATCTTCTTGTTCATGAAGATTTTAAGTTGGTATATCTCGTTATATTCCGCAACGTCTTATTATATATACATACATACAGATATAGTGAGGGAAACTGGAGAGTCACTGGAAATTTTCTCATTAGAACTAGAGGGTTAATCCAAGAGCAATTCGGCCGGGCAAGATTCCTTTTTCTAATGACATTTCTCGTTACCCGATGAGAGAGAGAGAGGCAACAAGAGATAGCACAAGACGGGAGATGTAAGCGAAAAAATATATAAAGTGGAAGAGTGAAGTGAAAATGATCCTCTTTGCATGACGACAAAAAGCTAAGTATGAAGTGGAATAGTATGTGTGTATGTATATATGTATGTATGTTTGTTTGTCCCTGTATACTTTAGAGTGTATACGACCATAAAAGGGTTGAAAAGGTAGCAATGAGAGAAGAAGAAATACAGTTGTGGTGATATATAATATATACATATACATATAATATTGAAGTAAAACAGTGTAATGAGATGATATCTGCACTTGCAAGAAACGGAATTGCAAAGTGGTATACACCCTCGATCTCGATGGCAAAATTTTCGGTTCATCGCTTCGAAATTGTTAATTGACCGCTTGCTCCGTTCCAAGATTTCTTCCGCATTATTTTTTTTCCTTTCTATCATATTTGTTTTATGCTCTCTGAGCTCGATAAAGATTGAATGGAAGATGAATGTTACTTTATGGACAGAATGAGGTAGAACAAAAAAAAATATATATATATATATATATATATCTATAAAGTAACAAGAGAGAAAATTAAAAATGAAGGAAGGAGAATAGGTAACTCGGATGCACTTTCATCGATAAAATTTAATTCGCTACAAATGGCTGATGAACGAAAAAGACTTTGACTTGAATCTTTTGCTGCCTCTTGCTAGTTGAACATAATTCGTTGGGACGGTCCAATCGTCGGGTAGAATAATTAACGACAAAGTGTCTTTCTCTCACATTTGCTCTCATCCTTTTCACCTTTTTGCACCACACTTTTCCTTGACGTAGATATTAATTTCTAAATACACTTACTTTAACCCTATTCAATTTTAATCTTCAATATATACATTGATATTTTATGTAGAAGACTGTAAAAAAATCCCGAAGCACTAAAAAATAATTCATTTTTATACGGCGACGTTGCATTATTGAAAATTTTTGTGATGGGTCGCTGATTGCGAGAGAAAAATAAATACATGAGAAATACTCGTATCAAATGGTTGTTATCAGTGGCATATCACAGTGCGATAACATTGGTGCACACGTAAACGAAAAATTTAAATGAACGTCACCACACAGCGAATGCTTCGTTGGTTAGTTCTCATATAACCAACGGGCAATTCCAGCCTGTTTGCCCGACAACACATGGTCACATAGCTGAAGTTCGTAGTAGTAGTAGTAGTAGTGGTAGTAGTGGTAGTAGGAGCAGTAGTGATAGTTGTAGTAGTAATATGCCGAATAAATCGTGCAGAGAGACTGAAATGGAAAATATTGTATGTTTTTATTAGTCAATGGTTTATGTCTTTAAGAAGGTTTTTGAAAAGAAATAAAAAATACAAAAAAATGGAAGTATAGTGAAATAAGATAAAGCAGAGGTCGTAGAAAATCTGGTGTAGTAGTTTCTAACTCTAGTGTTTTTTTTTTTCTCTTTTTTTTCTCTCTCAAGAAACTTATGCAATATCTAATGGTATAAATTTATGTTTATGCTGATAGAGAATGATTTCACGATATATAATTGAAGCGTACCTGTATTCCATGACATTAATCTGACTACTCAATACTACGAAAAATGGCAGTTTTTCAAATGTCTATGAAGTATAGCACCCGTTATTTTCACTGAGAGATAACTGGAATTGAACGACTATAGCAACTAGTTACTATCAAAGGATATCTATCATCTATCTACATCACTAATGTATAACAAATTATTTTTAGTACGACCACTATTTGAAAAAAATTGCGAATATTTAACGGAATTTATGTGGTAACTATTTTTTTGTTGCTATTGAACTGTCCAGTACAAAAAAAAAACAAGCACAAATTTCATTCAGTGGTGTCTACTGCAATGTCTCACTAAAGATCCAGTTTTTTGCTGTTCTTTAAATGATTAAAATAGATATTCACCATCACACATATGTGACAATTGTCATTATTGTGCAGTTGTAATAGGTATAGCTTCAAATATTACACATTGCCACGAAGTAAATCAATATATAAAATTATAATAATTCTCATCCGCCTGTCAATTACCATTCTATCAATTAACCATTACTATTTTCTTTTCTTCAATGTAGAAAGAATAAGAGAACGATAGATGGTTCTAAAGTGATGTGAATATAAGTATGTATAGCGTATTGAAGTCTTTGTATTAGCATTACATACCGTTGGGTCGTTCATTTGCCCGACGAATGAAAAGATTGGGCGCAATTGGCCTCGTCCTGTGCGTATCGAGGCCACATGCATATAAATTATATTACATATACCTACAATATAATACTATTATACAGTCTCTTTTATATTTCCCTCGAGTTTCCCCCGCGCGATCTCTCTCTCTCACACCTTTATTCTCTGTAACCGTGGCAGAACAATTAAAAATAAAGTTTTGTTTTAATTTGCTTGAATATTTAATTGCGCCACCACAACGGAAGAGAAGAAAATAAAAATCCTTGTATTTATTCGAGAAAAAAAAGTATAAAAACAAAGAAAAATAATAATAATTAGGCATTCAGTTTTATATTAAATGGTATTTTGGCCAATGACTTTTAATGGGACAATATATCGTGAACAATTCCAACTTGGTAAGAAGAAAATAAATAAATAAATAAATCCAACGTCGTTATTTATACATACCACCCTCTATTATTATATAGTCAATTTGTATATACATATATATATTTCTCCAGTGTGCATCCGTCAGGGCAATTAGCGTCGCTCTTCGATTTTCAAATTGTCGTATATTCTATACCGTTCGCATCGACAAAATCCAGCCAATGGGAAAAAGTGAGAGCGAGTGAGACAAATACATGGTCGGAATAATCGGTGAGAGAGACGTGTGAAGAGAATAGAGGAAAGGGTGAAAAATACGAGCGAGGGAGGGAGTGAGGAAGAAAGGAACAAGGGAAACGTATACTATTTGAAAGAGAAAGAGCGATAGTTTTCTTAAAGTCTACTACTATACCTCGATATTACCTACTCACTCTTGCTTGCCTCCACTTATTCTCTTTCTCATTTCCAACGTCGTCTGGTCTATGCATATAAATCTCTTCTCGCTCTCTTGGGCTCTTACACACTGCCTCCTCCTCCCCTATTTCACGTGCCCTCACTCGTGTTCTCTATCTCTCTGTCTCTCTCTTTCTCTTTCTCTCCCTCTCACTTTGAGTGTTGGCATAGCAACCGCTCCCTTGGCCCCGGCCAGACTACCGTCCCAAAAACATTGACCTTAGCTACCGCGCACACGTTTATATATACAGTGTACACTGTACATATAAACTCTACTGTACTGTACTATCGCACACATGCACTACAAGTTCATCTATTTTCACAATATATCGCATCTCTCTGTAAAATGTCTATGGTGTATTTCCACATTTAACTCATCCACCCACCCATATTTAAGTCTTTGATTAAACAAAGCTTGTTGTATTTTTTTTCTAATTTTTTGCGATTAAATAATTGGAGGTTGGTTGTGAAAATTGGAAATCGTAATTATACAGCGTTTCACATTCAAGTTGTTCATAAAAAAAATCCGGAAAAAATTTGGAAAAGCGGTTAAGGATACAGACACGAATATCTTAATATTATTATTCTTGATGTAAATAAGTTTGTAACAAAAGATAATTAATAAAGATTCAGGCGAATGTTCAATAATCACTTCGATTTCCTATTTGATAAGCAATTGATAATGTCCAATGTGCTATATCAATGTATTATTGAGGAATTATTGTGAAATTTAAATGAAGAATAATCAATTGCAATATTGAAGACAAAATAAATTGAAAGGAGAAGTTGAATAAAATAGTTTTGAAAACAGTATTGATACTTCATAGTCTATATAACACGGTATGGAAATAAATTTTATTTTTCACATGGAATTAGCACGAATAATGCAATTGTATGAAATATCTCATAAATTTTATTTTTCACCGAGAACCCGCCAAAATCCCCTGATTGAAAAATCCATTGGACTTTTTTTTTTTTTTGATAATAAGTTGAGTAAAATGGTATGAAATATCTCACATGTATCACAAATAAACCTGAATAGTGGTATATTCAATTGTGTGTCGCTACACGTCCCTTATACCGTATCGCCAGTCAATTGCACACACGTACGTCACTATCAATTGTGTTACCGACTTGTCTGCGAAACGACGACTCTATCACTCCTCTCTATATTCATCAGTATACTGTTTTTGTGTTATACAGAGCAATATCATCAACGCACTCTCGTTTCAATCTGTCAGGAAAAAATACTCGCACATCAAACGTTCCAGAAGAGATGATGAATTTTTTTTTGTTTGTTTTTTTTTTCTTCAATAGATTCGGTGTTTCATGTTTTTAGATGTGTGTATTTTTTTTTTGTTGCTTGCCTTGCTCTATCGTGCGAGTATGTGCATAATATGCTTGATGTCCGCAGCGGTGTGTTAGCACGAAAGGTCATGGCAATGTCTCTGTCGACAAGCGAATTCATTCTATGTATATGTTATGGGTGTGTTCCCGGAAAAGCCTACGTTAGTTGTATGATTCTTGTTTTTTCATCTCCGGTTATCTTTTTTTTTTTTTTTTTTTTTTTTTTCTCCATTCTCTCACTGCACTTGCCGCTATATTTTTTTTTTTTCACTGGCTCTCATGTTTATCAGTGTGGCTTTGCATTAAAATCCAATGAGCCGTTGGTGGTGACAACGAGGAAATCACTCAGAGACAGCATACGTTAATTCCTCTACCTAAAAGAACTAAATAAATATATATATATGAGAGTGCGCGTTGTGTTTTGGCATCGACTTGTGTATGGGTAACAGTTAAGCCTCTTCAATCCTGAGGAAAACCACGAGAGCATATGCTAAAGCCTTGTATATACAGATGAAAACCAACATGTATAATTGGATTGTGATAATTTTATTTTTAGTTGTACTAAATCGCTGAAACTGCCGGCGGCGATAGCAACATTTTTCTTATAGGTCCAATCTGTGTCCTCATGATTTAGATTTGATTAATTATATGATAATTAGATTTGATTTCAATGTGGAAAAACCATTAAATACATGTCATCAATTTATACAATTGAGGAAACACTCATCTTATCTCGCTGCTTCAGTAGTGATTTATTTTCCCAATATCAATTTGGATGAAGATGCATTGATAAAGTTAATACTAATGATTATTTGTTTTATCAATTAATACGATAGTGGCTGTAGTGTGATATATGCAATATGACAATTCAAACGAATTTTTAAATCGTATGTGAAATGTGATGTCAATCTCTTATGTACTATGTACCAGAGTTAGTGGCTTTGTTTATGAATGGTAAATTACTAAGGCTATTTGGGATTGAAAAAATTGAGTCTTTATTAATATAGCTATTCATATCATAGAATTTAAATGAGGAATATATATTTGAAATAAAATTTCCAGTAATTTCTTAGAATTTGATTTACGTATTGGAAGATTGATAAAAGTGCTGGTATATTAGTGTTGAACGGGATTCGACCACGGTACCGTGAGCGCTTTCGGCGAATGTTTTCTGTTGCAAGTCATAAATTATACCAGCGCAGTGAATATTCGTTTAAAAAACGAATTCAATGTTATGAATGATATAACAATTTCAATACAAACCACCACAGAATGGGACTTTGAATTTTTTTTTGGTGTCAGGTAAATTCGTCTCTGTTATAAATAGAGACAGGTGTCGAGTTTTATTTGTCATTTTGAATTTATAATGAGATGATAATAAAAAAAAATTAATTGATTTCTATGAATAATGAATGTGATAATTCTCACCTGTATTTTTGAACGGTTGTCGAACTATTGGTTTGCCAGTGTTCAATATGAGTTAAGAGATTTCGAAAATGGCCCTTGGAAATACAAATTTTCGTGTGGTTATAAATTTTTAAATGATTTTATTGGATATACGATTGAAAAGTTTAGTTGGTTGCGATAATAGTTTATTATTTTTAATAAGTTGAACATAGAGAATACAATAAATTACTCAGTCACAATTAAAGCCGACATTCATTTTACTCATAAGTGCCATTCATATATTGTTTGAAAAATTTATGTAGATGACGAACAAAATGAAAATCAAACGATAAACACTATTAATTGTTATAATACTATTTTTCCAATTGCATAAGCATGAATGGTGAAATAAAAATATGTGTCAACAATATGAAAATACATGAGAATGATTGCAATGCTTAAAATTTTGTCACTATGAAAATTACTAATTGACCTCATAACTATAAATTATTATCAGTATAAAAAATGGTCGTGTTTCTCCTTCGGATTTTTTTACTCTTTTTTTTCTCGCTCTATTCCGCATAATCATAATTAATCTCTCATGAGGTTTCGTATTACCATGCGTCCTACATTGTCGCTTTTAATAGCAATTACGTGGCGTGTCTCAAAGATGAACGCGCGCACTTTAACATTGTCTGTGTATGTTTGATTGTGTTTGTATGTAATATTAGTGGTGTGTTGTATAAACTCACCAATTAAATCCAATATAGGGAGGAATGTAGGTTATAGCCGCTGGGCAATTCTATTGCCGTATGAAAATCCTCAAATACACTCATGTGTAGGCATAGGTATATCTGCGTATATGAAAGTTAATACGTAAAATTTTTATTTTTGAATTTCAACATTTTTCCACTATTTTCCAATGCCCCGGGGCGATATTTACAAACTCTTGCGATAAAAGCAAAAAAAAAAAAACAAATAAAAAAGTGATAGAAATAAATGTTGGAACATTAAATATTTTTAAACTACATTTTTTCTTTTTGTTTTATATTGTTTAGTCATGTTTGGCCATTTTATTAAATAATACCGCTTAGCTGACCATTTAAAACGATCGTGTGTTATACATTGCCGTATTATGACCACGATGTGTGCTGAGTATGAAGAAAGAGATACAAAGAGAGACACAGAGGTCGACGAACAAAGTGAGGGTCAAAACGTGGGATATATTTTGAGGCGTTCAGCAAAATCGAATTTGCATAGGTAATAGAATTCGGGGTCGCGCACGGTCGCGAACGCGCACACCAGCCCCTTTCAAAAATATCCACTGTATTTTATATATGCATGTATGTTTATCTATACATTCGCGTACAATTGACATGAAGGAAAACTTGGTTTACCGTTATTTGTGTCGACTAATGAAAATCCTGTTACCAAGCAAAATCCCTGAAGAAATTGTGGGGGAAAGAAAAAAAAAATAAATCACTAGACTTAATTTTTTTTCTTCAAGTTCCAATTTTATAAATTAATTTTATCGATATTCTTTATTCCCTGGTTGTTCACAAAAATTCCCCATTGAGATTAATCTGATGTTCCCTGGAGTATTTCTCCATGGATACTGATTTATAAATTGATTTTTCGCGTCATAAAACAGTTACAGAGATATCCGAATGACAGAGGAAAATATTCTTTCATATTATATGAATTGAATTGTATGTTCTGGTTAGTGGTGTTGTATCGTTGTTGTCGACGAATTGACCCGATGATGATCTCTCTGTTCCCTTGTCGATTGAATAATTCTACAGGCGCATTATAACTAAATAAATAGATATATATAACCACAAATGGGTGTATACGTATTTGAATACAATACATGGCTGATTAACATTTTTACTGTTTACGTTTTCACGGAATATTTGGGAGAGAAGAAATACGAGTTACGGAGTACGAAAAATTGACAGATTTAACTCATGATTATTATTCAAAATGTCATGTTTCTGTGATTGCTGGTAATTCACTATATCAATTGTATATTCAGAACTCTCACAACTCGTGTGACATTTGACGTTAATTAATTTGGGAACAATGAACATTCTAAATTGTCACTTCATTACGTAAACAGAGGGAGATGTGTTCATTTATATTTATTTAAGCAGTTCCATTAATATCAAGTCAATTGCGCAGCTGGATATGCACATATAAATATTTATTTGTTATTAATACAAATAACAAATGATTTGTTAACTGTGAAGTATGATATTGGGTTATGTTGAAATGTGATACATGATTTTTTTAAATTATTGACGTAATCATAAGATTGATTTCTGGAATTGAGTGAAATTATTGACCAATTATGAAACATGTGTATTTAACTTCCAATATATTTTTCAGGTTTCATTGAAATAATAATAATTGTGTATAGTAAAGTTAAATATTCCAATACAATTCAAACGCTGTTTTTTTCAATAAAAGGTCGTACTAAATTGCATTTGTCACAGCAGTATCAATATTGATATTATAAACTCATTCAAATAATTATATCTGCCTTTTCTTAATATTTTTTTTTTCTACTAATAATAGGCGTCATGAATAATATATCGACTTACATAATATTTATGATTTTTTAATATGCTCAATTTCTTTGTTTGCAGGCGTAGGAGCATAGGAATTTACTCAACACGGTGTGACTGATTTATATACAGTTCTACAAATCACGTCGAATCATACAATGGAAGATCTATTTGACAATTTTCACGTTTATAAATAACAAAATGATCGTAATGATAAGATTAAATTATGGTGGATGTTGAAAATATCTCCATATTATTTGTATATATAATACAAACAAAATTACAATTTTTTCGTGATACTCTGCAGTTTTATCGCTCACATTAATAACCAATCGCAAAGGAAAACCAATAGTAATAGAAAATGGGGGCCGCAAGAAGAAAGAGGAGAAAAAAACACGCAGACACGAGAAGAATTCACGCATTACTTTATGAGTCCTAATAAATCTCTTGATTCTACTTCCCGGTCACGATAGAGAATAAAAAACGCAAAAAATAATGCACGAGGGTCGTGATTTTTTTTTTCTTTCTCTTCTTCTCTCCTCTTTCGATTAGCAACTCTTATTCAACATCCACTTCTTCATTGTCGCTTTTTCGCACTCACATTGAATTTCCCAATATCGCGCATAAAGAAAAAATAAAAAGAACTGCGAAATCGAGAAAAAAATCCGGTGAAATAAAACAAAAAAAAAATAATGGAACAGGCCTTGTCGTCAATTTGATTATCTTCTCTGCTTGCCGATTGAGTATATGGTGTGCTGTGGAAAACGAAAAAAATATCCCGAATCCTTTCATCGATCAAAGAACAGGCGGGCGGATGTGAGAAAGAAAAATGTCGGTATAGGTAAAATTGAGGAAGTGAAACGACGAAAGAAATGTGGACGATGGTTTGATATAGCAGCTTCTCTGCGCGAGTTTAAACGACTCGTATGCTTTATATCTACTATTAAATACACATACATATACATACTTGTATACCACTGTGAACACGATGGAAATTTAACAGCTACTCAAGATTTAACGGCAGTTGCGCAAGTGCCTTGCATCATAGCAACAAGCATAATTCTCTACTCATTCGTCCATCTCACAATTTTTCTTCTCCACTATTAGCCTTTTTTATCCTCCCATTTTTCTATTTATTTATTTATTCAGTCATCACATTTATTATACACATTAATTTCATATTAATACACGTGTCCATTGGCGATTTTTTTTTTTTTTTCACATGATCGTATTGAAAAATGAAAAGAAAGAATAAAATAATACAACCCATTGAGTCTTACTTGTATGGCCAGGAGCTGTCTCTTCTCTCAATGCGTGTGAACTTCATTCGTAATTAAATCGACGTCGATGTGTAGAGCGTGGTCGAAAATAACAGATACAGATGAAAAACGAAAAATTGACAGGAGATGGCGCCCTCATCTGTATATCGCATGCAGCAGCCTGCAAGCTTTCATACTCATGGATCGTACGTGGGAAATTACGGGCGGTTCAGTTTGGCCAGCGACACCAACAGTTACGGACATGTAGTATATTACTTGCGTCTCTCTCTCTATATATATATATATATATATATATATTTCCATCTCAATATTTCCGGATATGGGATATGTTGCGCGCGCGTTCACTAAAATATCTCATATTTATATAGTGACGCAACATTTTTAAAGGACGTGACGGCACTGTTATACTCTTTGTGTCGTTCAAATAATTCCATGCGAGAGAGAACAAAAAAAATTTATTTCCGTAAGTATTTATTTATTGTTCGTTTTTTTTATTTTTATTTTGCTCTTCATTAACGTCGAGAGTGCACTTATTATGTGTATGTAACTGTATACCGACATAAAGTGAATGAGATATGAGAGGTAAAGAGACTTGGCTGAGTGTCTAGTGGCGGCGAAGATGTTTGAAGATAAATTTTGGAATATACCAAGAGGGAGATGACGATGATGATGATGATGATGGGGTCGTGAGTTCGTTGGCAAACTGCGCGCGCGTCGCACGTGACCGGTATTTCATTTCCACCATATTTGCACCTCGTGGTAATACAACGTCTTATTTTATTATTTATTTGTATGTTATACTCTATTTTTTAATTTATTATTATTATTTTTTTTAAGAGATATTTTATATTTTTATAAGTAAATAAAGATAAGCGAATAGATAGATGTATCGTTGAGAGATAAACAATTGTTGCAGGTGTTTATATGTCCTAATTTTTTTTTATTTTTACTCATTGGTGCATGCGAGTCATCAAAATGGCCTCGCCGCGCGTATTGACGAAGGTTGAGTGATGAAGTTGAAACACACAGCTGTATTATCTATTCTTATATGTACGTATTAATGTACTTTTGAACGCAACGATACAATAGAGTTCTGTGTGTTTTCAAATGTAATTTTATTATCGCCGTTTTCTCATTATCCGCCAATTTACATTTATTATTACTGCGTTTATTATTATTTTTTTTAACTCTTTGAATACTTTTGTAAATTAATAAGTTTCGATGCTTTATTGAGATTTCGATTGATATTAAAAATGATTTTCTTTTGCTCGTTTAGATTTCATGATGACAATTAAATTAGTTGGGTTGGGTTTGTGAAAATAATTTGGGCGGAGACATTCGTTATTACAATAAAAAACAAAAAAAAATTGAGAGTGCGGATGTGGAAGATATATTGAGTATATACAATAAAAATAGTTCAAGCGCAAAACAAACTTCCTAGAATGTAACGAAGAGTGTGTGTGAGAGGGAGAGAGAGAGAGAGAAAGAGTGAGAGACGGCAATGCCATTTATCCTTATCGAGGAGTCTTATCGCCGCATAGGAAAACGGTTGTTGGGCGATATTTGCTGACAAGGGAATAGAGCCAATGGTTGTGTGTGTATAGATTTAATATATAGTTTAGTATTGGTTCCGTGAAAAGACCACGACGACAATAACGAAAATGAGGACATCAACGATCGGTATCGTCCAATATTTTTGATACTTTCAAATATTTTATTTATTTTTTGATACTCTTTCTTTTTTTCAAGGCCATGTCTGAAAGAATTCAACGGAATCTTATCTCTAGACTTCCTTGTGAATGGTTTGTCGAGGTCTGCCTCTCGACTTGTTCTATTGTAGTATCAAATCACGAAAAATACAAATACCACAATTCAACTGTGCAAGTGACAGAAAAATTTAAAGAATCGTCGTAGCCAAAGGGAAGAAGAGAGGAAAGAATTAAATGGTGGAGCAAAAAAAAAAACGTGCATTATATCTGTGTCAGACACTAATATGTATACAAAAAATGAAAAAGAGGAGGTTTTTCTTTCAGATTTTAACGTACGGGCCTAAAGCCCCTTATCATTCTCTTGTCCGGTGTAATGTTTTTGTGACGACTGGACGGAGAACTGATAAGGGCCCGAGGGTTACAAATGCAACAGAAATTAATATAATAGGCAATATGAAATAATTTACTGAAACTGCATATCTTTTTTTATTCTTTTATGTTCACTTTTGTAATATACAAAATTAATCATTAGAACATCAAGTATTAGATATAAATAATAAATTAAAAGTGATTATATAATAATCAATAAACGTCATTTATAACCATTTTCTTTGTAATAAATAAATAAAGAAATTGAATTTTTTTCATTTTTACTGTATTTACAAATATATATATCACATTCACTCACTGGAATACTGAATTAATTGCAAATAATTAATTTTTTTTACTTCACACTGAATTATTTAGATGGATTTTGTCGACGAGCATCCAATGATTTCATCGTATCAATTAAACGTACGATTAGAATCAACATATGAGAGGTAGTATTAATCATCCAATTACAATTTTTTCCCACTTTATTCTCGTTTTTATATGTTAATTGAAATTATTGTTACCAAGTTCCCATTACTTTCAAGCTACAATAATTAACTGTAAACTTTGATTGATATTTACATTTTTTTGTCAAATAATTACCGGAATTTTTACTTCACAGTCACTGCCGCCATTTTGCACACTTAAAATTGGTTTATCCCCTTCAAATCAATAAATTACATCGTTGTTGCGCTAGCGTTTTTGTGGTAAATTTTCGTGATAATTGACAGTGGGTTGTCTTCGGTTTTCGGTAATAAAATTGATTGCTTTGTCGTCGTTGTTGTTGTTGTTGTTGTTGTTGGGAAAATTAATGATTGTTTCTTTGGCACTATCGGAATGTTATTAACTATTAAATTTCTTTTTATTCCATGAATTGATGTGGAATCGCTTGATGGTATTGATGTCGATTGAATAAATTGTGAGGTTGGTATTGGAATTATTTCGGATTTAACTATTATACCATTGCCTGAAGTAGAGCGGAAAAATTGTTTATTTAATGTAAGACGAATTATAAATGTCAAAACTTAAAAAGTATTTTGTCATTAGTTTTGATTTCTTCTTTAACCTACCTTTTTTCATAGCTGTCGTTACGGAACAATTGTTGTGGGCCAATAAAATTGTTTTTAATTTTGTTACTTCTGCTTGCAATGATTTTATTTCTAATTGTAAAGTTGTATTTATTGCATTGACATTTTTTACGTTTTTTTCCAATTGCTGTATCCATTCTTTCCTCTTTGCTCTTGATCGCATTGAACTCGCACGATTTCTCTCAAGAATTTCCTGCTTCTTCGTTACATTCGCACATGCTTCGTTTTTGTTCACGAGGGATTCTCTCAACTTTTCATTAATATTTCTTGGGTGTTGTGACACTCGATCAATTTTTCCGCGTGTGCTATTTTTTGTTAGTGCTTGTCGCAATCGCTGAATAATATATAGAAACAATAATTATTAATGGATGATAAATGAAAAATTGACAATGAAACATTTCTTACCATTTTTGCTAGTGTAAGTCGTGAGGATGTTGCATTTTTTGTTTGTATTGTCTCAGAATTTTTTAAAGTCAATGCAGTTTTTAAAACAATTGTTTGTGCTTTTGATTGTGGTGTTTCAGTATTATTACTATTATTGCTTGAAGTATTATTTGGAAAATTACAAACGGGAATGGCCGACAGTTGCACCAATGATCCATCTTGTGTTTTCAAAAGCAGCTGCACCTCTTCTCCATTTATCGATCTGACACAAAATAAATTAGAAAGTTTGTTACAAACATTAAAACTGATTATGTTTATTTCCCTACCAAAAAATAAAATAAATTGACTTGTCGGTTATAGTTTGTTAATACTTTAATACAAAATTTCTTATTTTACAATTAAAAAATGTTTCAGTTTCGCAGAATAGGAATTGAAAAAATCAAAATATTTTTTATTATTTTTTTTTCTATGCTTGAAGTCGTAAAAAATTGAAATGTTTTATCCAAAGTCTATTTATATTTGTTTATAAACGAAAGAAAAAAAAATTTTGCCTGAACATTTTGTCACAAAATGCATTTAAAAGTTGAACACATATTATAAAAGCAAAGTTCATATGACTTCCAATAAATTCATAGCTTTGAAACTTTCTCGATAATCTTTTTGATCATATTGTGAAATATCTGATGATGTTGGTTTGGAAATGCATGGAATCGAATTCCATTTACCGTTATGACAAAATTTTCAATTTTATTGGATGTTCCTAACATTATTTGGCACCTCCTTTCTCCCGAATCAATAATTCCAAAGATGTATATACATAATTCATTCGAAGAGAGACACTGTATACATTAATTTATAAAACAATTATATTACAACACGATATTTTGTGTAACTGTGTATATGTATTATGTCTCGAAAATGAATATTGGCTGTGGAAATAGTTTATGGAAGTAGATGACACAAAAACTTTAATTTGATAAATCTATTTCAATTCAAGATGGTAATAAATTTCCATGTCGCAGTGCTACATAACCTAATTGAATCAATCGCTTATAAATTTTAATATTCTGTTGTTTATCACTGATATTGAAAAGTTTTATAAAAACTAGGAAGAGTTCTTCAAAGAAGTTATGATAAAAAAACTCATCTTGAAATTATTCTCAGCGTTTAATTATTAATTATTTCAAAAGATTATGTCAGTTAATTCGAAAATAAATGATTTACAATAGTGATTAGCACAAAACATTTGTTTAGCCACTCTAAGAGAATAATTTTTTTCGTAAAATTTCACAAGTTGTTATCTTTCGCATATTTGAAAAATAAAAACTAACACGCTGTGATTATTAGTTTCGCTATATACATAGATAAGTTTGGAAAGAAAAAAATGAATACTCACAAACTGGGTGCTGTTGTCAATACTGGTGGAATGATAGACGTATCAGCTTCTTGAATAACAATTGTTTCTGTCGTTTTTTTAATACTCTTTGTAAGGGTAACATTTTCAACCATTTTTTCATCTGCCGTATTTTTAGTATTTTCATTTTTTGACAGATCAGATGCCACCTCAACTTCACTAACAACTCTATTATATGGCGAAGGATCATCTTTTATATGGGGAAAAACGTGAGGTGTATGTAATGTATCATCATTTGTATCAAGCTGCAAAAATCAAAACCAAAATAATTTATAAGATGAAGATGAAATGAAAGAAGAAGAGAAAGCAAAATAATGACAATAAAATTGATAAACCAATTAAAAATAATTTGTTAAGCATTAAGTATGATGTTCCTGATAAATAAATTGATGTATACTTCAGAATCTGCGAGTGCGCCAATTTTTCCTGATTCAACAGCCCGTCTAAATGTTTCCTCAAATGGATTAACATTTTGTAAATCTTGAAATAAACCAACTTCTTCACAGTTTCTGATAAACCTTGTTGGCGTTGGTGTTTGATCCGCTGATAAAACAAACATAAAATTAAACAATTCAATAAATTAATTTTCGATTGTTTTATTTCACTATTAACACAACTTATTCTGTTTTATTAAATTTATCATATTAAATAAAATTCAATTATACAGTGTCGTTTTACTTACCAACAAAAACACCATTTTTCCCACCTGCACCAAGATTTAATACCATATCATGTTTCTTTTTGTGTACCACCAGATGATCCTCATTTGTAAAACTCTTAATTCAATGTAAAAAGAAAAATATCTAGTTTATTTATACATACATTCTATAAGTTGGAAGTTAGGTTATGTAAGACTGCGATATTAATTGAATTTGCTAGAATTAAATAGTCAAACGTTTTTACCAATGTGTATGAAATAGTTTATTGAATATATACCATATTACATCCAGGTGAGGAACAGGCAAATGGCTTTTCCGAATCAGCCATTGTTGATAAAATTATATTGAAAACATAAATACACAATTAAAACTATTCAAAAGTGATTAATTAGTTTTAATACTGTACGTTGGATTATTTGCTTTACACCACTGAGTTCCAGCTGTTCTGCTGTTGATATAATTTATCAATGAATACACCATATATGTATATATACACGTATATTCACTTGAGACAACAGAAAAAGTGATATAAGCTGCCATCTTATAGTGTGCATTTGAACTCAAATGAAGAAATTTCAGTTCGTGCGCTTCTCACAAAGTGGCGACGTCGAACAAACAAAATTTGAATTATTGGAAATCCCTGACAATATTTAAAAATCAATAATGAAATAAATTGCAATTTTTACCAAGTAAAATCGTGAGATTTCTAAACAATTGATACATAACCTATAATAATGTCATGGTATTTAGCATTTGAAATCTTCATCTAACATACCTTTACACGTAAAAATGTATATAATGATTGAGAACTTCTAATTACTTTGTCAGTATTTCTGGTGTTACAATATTATTAATATCTTTATAATTTCAATCGGAATAGAAGTGTTAATGGCTTAATAATACACGCATACGAGTATTTTTTTTACTTTTCAGAATGAAAAATAAATAAAAGTTTACATATAGTACATAAATATGTGTATTTCGCATGTTTAGTAGATGAGAAAATATATATTTAACAGAATGCCCCATAAATTGATTGCAAGTTTCTATACAAAAGTTTATTTCCATTGCAGCTATGGACATGAAAAAAAAATTAATTAATAGCAAATAAATAAAAACATTGGTAATGAGTGTTATGATGAATATTGCGATGACATGCTATAATTATTGAATTATTGAATGTTATTAACAAACGCATCATAACACTCATTACCAATGTT
>CAJUYH010003155.1:0-13454 GCA_910591685.1 Galerucella tenella | reverse complement strand
AAAAAAAAAATTGAAAGTGTAATGAGTACAGAGAGATGTCGAACGAAAAAAGAGAGGCAAGAAAATTTCACTCGGTTTGCGTGGACGACATTGGATCTTTATACATGTATATATATATATATATATATATATATATATTCTTTGGTTCGGTTGAATGATGATCGAGTCGGAGACGAAGAAGGTTTTATAAGTTGTGTGTGAGGCTGCGAGTGTGGCGAGTGAGAGCGAAGGGAACGCACTTCAGTTAAACATATACGTTTTTCGGTTTCTCATCAGTATTCAACGAAATCTCGTGCTGTCGTTATTCCATTAGGACCCACAAAATTACCGTATATTCATTTAAAAACATGAAAATAAAAATAAAATATATTAATAAAAAAAAAATAAATACATAAATAATAAAATAGAAAACAAAATCGAGAAAAAAAAATATATAACGTGATTAATTTACTGTGAATTTAAAAATGTAATTGAGTATCGGTGAATATTTATCGATGGATCATTTTTATATTAAACTTTTTGTTTAATCAATACATTGAGGTGAGTGTGTAGTTTTATTGACTGAATAATTAAAATTAAATAGTATAAAAGTTGGATAACTAAAAAAAATGAACTTTTAAAAATATATGTAGTGAATTAATCAATTTAATTTTTCTTTTTTTTTTTTATGTAAAAGTGCTATGAGTTCTTGTATATATTTCATGGTTTGTTTGTCTTTGATGAAATGTCAGTGTTCATCTCTTTTTTTTATGTATTTATTATAACTACAGAATAACAACGATAGCAATAATGACGATGACGCAGACGATGATGAGAATGACACAAAGTAAAAGTTCGATTCTGCTTTCGTTTATGTTCGAACTAAACGGCACAACAAAATGAAATGAATATTAATTAATGCGCTAAACAAAAAAAAAAGCATTTAACACTATTTACACCCATACACTTATACATACATAAACAAACGATCACGCTTGATATACTCATGCATAAATGCTAATAAATCGGTGGCGGTTTGTATTGTATTAATATAGTAGTGTGCGATGACCTGACTGTGGCGAAAGTGCCCTTGGACTTACCAATGTTAAGGCCTTTCAATTCTTTCTATATTCCAACTTCACTTCCTCTCTTCTATTTTGTTAAATAAATCTTTATACCCACTTATTACCATAATTTTTTTTCTTTTTTCCTAATAATAATATCATCATAATCTGGTTAAATAAACAGTGGCATTATTTTCCATATTTAATTTTTCACCATCCGCTTATTAAATTTTCTCCATTCTCACATTTAATATTAATTCATTATTCAATATAATACCTGATGACAGTTATTTCATACATAATAATTACACGTCAACATTTAAACATTGGAGAGGTAAAAGAATGGAAACAAATTAGTATACTGTGCATAAAAAGTAGGAGCATATCTATAAAAAAAAAAAGTTTATCACACCCGATAAACGGAATTTTAAATGGATGTGTGGATAAAGTTGAAAGTCACAACTTTCACTAATGACACGTACCAATATAACGTACACTTATATATGGTCATGCACATATTTATAAACACAAATACTACAATGCAATGACGATGAATCGACCCTATACAATCAAAAGAGATGTATATAATTCTTCCCGTTTATTTTTTATTTATTTATAATATGGTTGTTGCGGTTTCGCATGTAGAGCGAGTAAAACCATTAACGTCTTTCCCCTTTGAATAAAACTACTCTATTTTTTTTATATATATAAACATACACACACACACACACACATATATATATATGCATACACAAATGTATATCAATGTATTTGTAAATGTGTATGTATATAAAATATATACGCAAACATTAAAAGGCGTTCCACTTGTTTCAGTGGCCTGCTTTCGTGTCCCACTTTTTATCTTGGACTGTGTGCGATAGAGTTGTGTATATATGACTAAAAAGGAATTGGCTGTACACGTTGCACTTCTCCGCCACGCTTTTTGACTTTCTTCATTTATTCCATTACATTTATATATATATATATATATAAATATATATATAAATAAAACGAATTTATTTTTGTTTATTTATTTATTTATATTTATTGAGGGTGATTGAGATAGTGAAAATATTGATCAACAATTTGGAGAATGGTGTCGTTAATTGGAATTAGAATTCAATGATTTCAGTCTGTAAACGGGAACGAAGAAGACGGAGAGGACGAAGAGGACGAAGACGACGAAGAAGAATGTGGAAAAGGAGTGACGGTGAAGGTGGCAATTGAAATAATTGAGATAAAAGTTTAATATTAAACAATGGATATGAGAATTTTTTCAATGAAGAACAAATAAATACATATATATTTTTTTATGAATGTTCATTGGATGATTTGAAATTTTAATAACGATGAATACTAGATTTGTTTTATTATTTATAATTACTACATGTTTTATCTTACTGCCATTGAATTTTACGCCAATTGACGGTCGACGAAATGACAAATATTTGTCAATTATTGGTAAGTCAATCAAAAATAGTAAGTAAATAACAATAAACAATTTTTCATTCATGATAAATAAACATTTTGTTTTTCTTCTCTTCATTATTTATTTTTCAGTAGCTGGCGCACAAAAGGATCAAGTGATTAATGAAATAACCGGTGAAGAATCGCGTTTCTTCGATGAATTGGGATGTTAGTATTTTTGCTTTCAATTTTTTTAAATAATATTTTTAATTCTCATCAACAATTGTAAATGTCGTTCCAACCCAGTCGTCATTCAAGTCACACGATCTGAAAATTCATAGCGTGGATACTTGGGTACCTGGACATGCTCCAAAGACAACAAGTCATTGTCGTGTGTGTCGTCTCAGTTGCGCTTGCGCGAATCTACATAAACATGTCCTCAAAGACAATTCGCTGTCCGTTTGCAATGTTTCCATGTATCCCATATATAAGCACATAGAAGGAGACGAATTCACGTACTCATAAACGTGTATATATATATATATATATATATATGTATGTAGCATAAGTACAGGAGTTTCGGCACGAAAGAGAAAGGCATGTAGACTAACGAACGTATGAGCGTTTAGGTCTTTGTCGCACATGGTTGTTGTCGCTGTTATATCTATAGATATCGTCTTTTCCGCGTATTCTAACAAAAGAAGTTTCTTCCTTTTGGAAGTAAAGCGATATACATATGCCGGCCAACTGGAACACTCTGATGACGACGATGACACGCGAATATTAGCCCTGCAATTTTTTTTTGTCATTCACTTCTCCATTGATTGACATTTTTTTTCTTTCTATTTTGTCTCTTTTCATTTCTTAACGCTTTTCTAATCTCTTCCTTTGCAGTCGTAAAAAAAATATTGCAGTGACGAGAATGAGTGTCAATGGAGATAAATATTTAATGGGGCAATAAAGAGTATAACACGCATGTTGATTTGGTAATTGTCGGTGTGTGGTGTGAAAAATGATTTTTGAGTAAGGAAAGGAGAAAGGAATACGGTTTGTTAGTAGCAAAGAGAGATGTTAATTACTTCCTTGCTTTTCTTCGCGACATTTTTATATTTGTCTTGTGTACGGACGAGAGAATAATGCCAAGGAGGAAATTTTGTAGGCGAAGCAGTTGATGACGAAGAAGATATGGACATGGCGGGAATGAAAAATTAAATATTAAAGTAAGAATAAAGTATAGAGGATGATTATGGGTTATGGCGAGTGTTGTCGGGAAAGCCGAAGTCGGTGAAAGCAAGCGAAGACGACTCCAACCACCATACACGAATAGAAGCAAACGTAGACCGTTCAATCGCATAAGCGTGACAGACGTCGCTTGGCAGTTCGGCTTGTCGTGTTCCACGTGCGAACAACAACGGTGGTGGCAAAAAAAAAATTAATTGATAAATAAGAAATAGTTGTCCATTACTAAAAATTAAAAACTCAAGAGAAAATTAATTAAAACTGCTTGTTCTGTTCTTCGAAACTGGTCAATGAAAATAAATATAATTTCAATTGTATTCGTGAACGATGAGAGAAAATTTTGAATTGTGGCAGGGTTGAAATAAGTATCTTCTGTCTACACGTTTGTGCGTGTATTTGATAATGTGGCTATTGAAAATTGGATTAAATAAGTATAATCGTCATTGTCATTGTTATGATGGCAATAAAAATGCAAAAAATTTTACGTTAACAATTTTCACAACTTATTTCGTGTTGATAAATTCTCTTTGTTTAATTAATGGAAGAAATATTTATGGAACGGATGGGGCACGACGTGGAATTGATAAATCACCATCGAAAAGTTATAGATATTCACAATGGAATTATCCAGTGTATGAAAAATTTCATTCAATTGATAGAATGAGTGGACGTGGCTCGAGCAAATTTGTACACAACGATAAAAATGATGATGATACCAATGACGAATTATTTTTTAAACAGCATAGTGTTGAAAAGAAAGATATTAAAACGAATTTACGTGATAATATAAATTCAAAGTATTCGAATAATCCAAGTAACAACAAAGCAATTGAGAGTAAAATGATTGTTAATGAATATTCGGATATAGAATTGTCAGATCTACAAGATTTCAAAGAGAATAATGCTGCTATTGATGATATTGATAAAGAAAAAATGAGTGATTTGGAACATGCATTAGAAGAATTGAAATTACGATACAGTTCCGGTGAATTTAATAATAATGAAAAAGCAATTGAGGGTAATCGTAGTAGACGCGGTAGATTACGAAAGCTCTCAAGTCACGAGCAAGGATTGCTGTTGGTTGAAACATTGAAGAAAAAAAAAAATTACACCGGCACTGAGGATTATCGTGGACATGGTGGACATCTTCACAGTGGAATAATGGATATGCTTGGTAGAAGTATGTCTATTTAACTGCATTTCAATTATATTTGAATGCCAATTATTGTTCAATTGTAACACTAGAGAAATAGTGAATGACGATGATAATCAGGAGAATAAACGATAGAGCAGATAATTGTTATTTTTTTTTTATCGTTGCGGACGGTTGACAATCTGGTGCTGTTATAGATAGTACCACAATAAAACATAGAATCGACAGCGATGTTGGTGATGGTAGCCAGTATCGTGTGCTAAAATCTTTTCATTATTGAATCCAAGTTCTATATAATTATTTTATTTTATTCTTTATTGTTTTCATAATTAGATGAATTGGGTAATTTATTTCTATTATGTTTTCTATTCTTGCAGTGATACCGCAAACGTGCAAGCACAAAGGAAAGAAATTCGAGTGTGGATTGAGTTTCAGTTGCGTATTAGGCGGTGGAAGACTGGTGGATTCGTGTTCTGGCGGATTAATATGGAGTTGTTGCGTTGATGATGACGATGATATACCAGAGAAAGAACCACCAAGAGCCCCCGTTGGCGTATTACAAAATGCCAGTGAGTATAATATATATAAATATATATATATAAAAATAAATGAAATTGCAATAGTTCAATATAACTATTTCTAGGTTGGATAAAAATTTAGATATATATTTATATAAAAATAGAATAAATAATACGTGTTCGTGACGGGTGAATTTGTAACCTTGGCCATTTTACTGTTAATTCTCACGCGTAAGCGTATACCAAATAAAAAAAAATATATAAATATTAAATCCACCGACATAACAGAGAAGTTGCCGTTGAAAATCTCAGGTCACCATTTCCTTTTTATATTAATTTCACTATCCACTTTATCATCGCAATGTATAAATTTAATTCATTATTAGATTTTGAAAGTCACGATAAAAAAATCATTTACATCCGAAATATTTGACACGGAAGAAAAGAAAATGCTAGGAAACTTATACATTTACCATTTCATTGTTATACCGAAGGAAATTATCATATTTTTAACAAGTAATTGAATGAACAAAAATAATTACATAATATAATTTCATATGATATAGAAATAAAAAACTATGGGTGATGGAAAAGGAAAAAAAAAATAAGTAAAAATATATTTCAATTGAAATGCAAAAGGAAATGAACGGCTGAACTTGAGATAGATTAATTTATAGCATTTTCATTAAACTTGGCGAATCAACGACCGTATGTGGATGATGATATAAGAATATATGGTAATGGAATGACACGACCACAACGACCAAATCATCATCATCATCATCCTCATCACCAGCAGCAACAACAGCAGTTGGGCTCAAATGCGAATCAGCCACATCACCAATCGCATCATAGCAATAATAATAATCATGACAACATGAATTTAAATAACGGTATATTTGAATCGACTTATTCTGGTTGGGAACAAGATCATTCATCTAATGATCAATCGTATGATCGTCCAAACTACTTCAATCGTCCAGAGACCGGTTATCCGAGTAACTATTATCCTCTGCAGGATGAACACCCAACTAATCCGCCATCTCACTATGGAAATACCGGAGATTATGCAAGTTATCCACAGGATCACACCCAATACCGTGGTAATCAATAAATATCACGTGCAAAAAAAAAAACAAACGGTTGAAAAGAATAGAAAAAATATATCACGTGATGCAAAACAAAACTTGCAAAACAAAATGGAATATGGAGAATACTTGATAGAGCACAAGTGCACTCTCTTCTCTCACATAAGCACTATTCTATTTATTATTACTCTATTTACTGTCACATATATAAATATTTATTATTTACGTACTTGTTCATTAATATTTTCTTCACCTGCAATTTTCTTTATTTGTCTGTGCGTGGAAAATGTTTGCGCTTATTTTCTTTTATTTTTCTTGACAGCAATTGAACATGTGCATGATGAAATGAATGAATAAGTAGACGTTGGATCTATTTGTTTATTCGATTTATATTACTTTGCGGCGTATTGCTACGATTCAAATATTCAATCGCGTTGTTTTTTCAGGCTGTGGTGAATTATATACGCGAAGCAATAGAATTGTTGGTGGACACAGCTCGAGCTTTGGCAGTCATCCGTGGCAGGTGAGAGTCCAACATGATACGCTCAAAGAGACTCACGATGTTATTACACTATTGTCCATAATACAATCCTTTCGCTTGCTATTTTTATCCCTATTTATTTTTTCTGTGCTAAATTCATGTATGTATATAATATTGAGCTAATAATATTAACAAATATTGACACTATTAAAGAGTTATGTAATGCTTTCTTTGAAAAAATTATAGTGAGAATTATTTCTATTTGCATTAATTATATTCTTTTGCAATCGATATTAGTACTTGAATGCTTTCGTTTGATAATAAAATTGTAGGCTATTGCGGTAAATAAAATGGTGAATTTATTGATTAACTATTCTTTGGTGTTAGTCATTAATTAATGTCGGGATTTTAGACAGTTGAAGATTGGTTTGGTTATTGACATCGTTACTTTCAAATAGAAGTATAACATTGATCAGTTTTATGAAATGATAAGGACCTAAGTTATGATTAAATACAAATGGATTTGTGGCTTGGAAATTTTGAATACTTTATACCGCTGTAAAAGTCAGATGTAAAATTCATTACTTTCATTTTACAGCAATTAATAACAATTCAATCTTGGATGGTTATATTTATTCATGATTTTGCATAATTATTGTTATTCTGTGTTTTTATTTTCGTTGTTGTTGTATTATTATTTCATTTATGGTCAAAAACAGAATAAAAATCAAAAATGTAAACAGAGAGAATATAGGGGAAGTTTTTTAATATATTTAATAGCATATATATTATTTACAGATATTTATTCGACATATACCTAATGAATTCTTCTTTCATTATCGCTTCTTCATCCCACTAACTCGTGCAATTTAAATAAACAAGAAATATAATGCAACAAAATACACTGAATAATTTTTTTCACAGGCCGCCATCATCAAGTCTGGATTTTTATCGAAAAAATTATCTTGCGGTGGGGCTCTGCTAAACAATAAATGGGTTGTTACAGCTGCCCATTGTGTCGCAACGTAAGTTTACATATATAATATATTCAATAACCAATATTCAATTTAAACAGAAAAAAAAAATATTAATTGAATAATTTTGCTTATCTGTTGTTTTGCGGTATTATTAAAGGTCACCGAATAACAATTTGAAAGTAAGACTGGGTGAATGGGACGTCAGAGACCCAGATGAAAAATATCTTCATGAAGAATATAATATTGAGCGTAAAGAGGTAAATGAAGAGATAGAAAGAAAAACAAAAATTGAATTAACTTCGGATTAAATTGAAAAAGTAAAGTACCTATAACTATATTAATATTTTTTCCTATTTAATTCATTGTTGCAATTACATAATAGGTTCATCCACAATATTCGCCAACTGACTTTCGCAATGACGTTGCATTAGTGAAACTCTCTCGTGCTGTGGCGTTTAAACAGCATATTGTGCCAGTTTGTTTGCCAGCGAGAAATCTCAAGATATCAGGACGTACCGCGACTGTTGCTGGTTGGGGGCGAACAAGACACGGTCAGAGCTCAGCCCCATCAGTATTGCAAGAAGTTGAAGTGGAAGTGATACCGAATGAACGTTGCCAACGGTGGTTTAGAGCTGCTGGTCGACGTGAAACAATTCACGATGTTTTCCTGTGCGCTGGATACAAAGAGGGTGGGAGAGATTCATGTCAGGTAAAGAATAAGAGAAAATTGGGTGAAAAAATATTTCCTCTATTTTAAAATATAAATGATATTTCAGGGCGACTCGGGTGGACCACTGACAATGTCTGTGGAGGGTAGACACGTTTTGATTGGCCTAGTTTCATGGGGAATCGGCTGTGGTCGTGAACATTTACCTGGCGTTTATACAAATATACAAAAATTCGTGCCGTGGATAGATAAAGTGATGAGCTGAATATATATTTTGGTTATTAATTGCAATTTCATTAACTGACAGTGATGTTTTTTTTATTTGTTTACATCATCAGCCAATTTACCAAAGTCTCTCCATATTTCTCTGTTTATTTTCATATATAAATATCAAAAATTATGCTACTTTTTCTTTCTCTTTGATTTTTTTTTCTTTTTTTTTCTATTGTGTAGATATTATTTATGTTGTATACAATGTATAGATATATATTCTACCGCAGCATCGCTTCGTGAATCGATAGATATTCTTCCATTCTAAGATTAGTTAAGGGATAAAACAATAAATAAAACCGTAAACATATTAAATGAATAAATTTTGTTAGATTATCTATGATTATAAATATAAGTATGGCATCTGTAAATTGATAGGAGTAATATATTGGAAAACAAAAAATAAAATACTAAGGAAAATATGTTGTGTTTGATATGCCTTCCAAATTAATTCCATAGCACTGATCTTTCATATAATACTTTGCAAAGTCAGTAACTTTTTTTTTTGGTAGTGATGAATCGTGAAGTTTGTTACATAAATTGCAGAGTGTAAATTTTGTTGAGTCTTCGATTCGATAATATTTTTTCCACCAAAAATATGAAGCATATTCATACGGATCGCTTGCCAATTCAATCATAAAATTTGCTAATTCCTCAACAGTTTCAAAATTGTATACGTCAATGTAGGAGTGCGGTGGCAAAAAATTTGAATAATTACCGCGGCCATATACAATTGGAATAATATATTTACTCATTGGGAAAAATAATTTTTCTGTTATATAATCCTTGCATAGAGTATTCTCAAAGGATAAATAATAAAAATAACTGTCTTCAACAAGATCATAGCATTCTTCCTTCTTATTTCGATTACATTTGAGTTCACCGCATGATCCATAAATGTCCACCTATTTCAGTATAAATGATTATTAGAATAAAATTTCGATGAAATATGTTTTTGTATTTGTATATGTGGAATATTTACCGGAACAAATTTTCGTAGTTTATCAACTAAATATTCTCTATAAGAAAGAGTTTTGCAATGAGAGACAAACCAAGCGGCCATTCGCATTTTGCCTTTGATAATTGTTAACTCTTTATCTGATGGATGATAAAATGATTCGATTGGATCACGCCATTGAATAATATCAGTTTCATTTTTAGGTGGAAAAATAATTTCTTGAGTTAAAATATCGCGAATTACACCATAAGGTCGTATCACATCAGAATCCAAACGATATGACATTGTCCAATTATAGAAATTTGGCCATGATACAAAATTATAGCCATTAAATGGTCTAAAATTCAATAAAATAAATATTGAAAATAACGATATTGTTGATGAAAAAAAAAAAAAGAAAAAAAAAATCCTTCTTGTCAATCAGATATTCAGGAATAAGAATATAAAATCAAAATATTTATGTGATACCTCGATAGAGGAGATTCCCATGAGAAGTAAATATATCGTTGTTGCGATGACCGTGTCTTTGGCAAATCAAATAAATTCATTTCAATGCCATGAAATAAAATGGCATCATATTCCTCCACTGAAGATAACAATTTTCTATTTGACGTTGCATAACAATGTGGCACATTACAATCTTTGAAAACATCACCTACACCAAACATGAAATGACGATGTTTCTCCGCATACATTGTATTCCAATAAAGTATAGTTTTCACTCCATCATAATTATCTTCTGAAAGACGCCATCGACTTTGCACTGCCTAAATCAAATATCATGAATATTGTATAAGATAATTTTCACATCTAGAGATCAGGTCCAATGAAATACATCACACAAGTTCAACGATGAAATAATATGTATGAGCAATCATAACTACGTCTTTATCGTCTACAAAGTGCTAAGACTCTTATTCTAATCTAATCAATACAATGACGAGATTAAGTACGTTTATTTCTTTATTTACATTACCTGATATTCAGCAAACGATTTTTTATTCTGGATAGCATGTTGCATCACATATTTAATCGTTATGTGATGATTTTTGATAGTTGATATTCGGTGAATATCATACGCAATAAAAATAATTATTAGAATAATAATTATGGCAAAACAACAGCGCACTTTTTTCATCGCTGTGTAAATGAATTTGTTTAGTATTTTGACGAATTATTACGGGATAATTTAATTCCTTCGACTGATAATTGAAGAGTAACTACAAACTTGAGTGAATGTTTGTTGATAAGTGTATCTATGTAATAGGAAAGGCACATTTGATCAAATTAATTCTTCTATCACGTATTTGTAAATTGATCTGTATGTTTACATGATTTTATCGTTGATCTATTTGAAATTTTATATATTACAATTGCGATTAGCATTGAAAGATTTTCAATATGCTACTACTGCTGCTGCCTTTCAATGGCCATATGACTAAACTTTCACTGCCAGTAAAATGACTGCTGAACGCATGGTAATAAAATCTGTAGATATGTTACCATGTAACGCTAAACACATGATGACAAACAGCAGTTATATGGCAATTAAAATTTAACCGACCATTTGGTCGATAAGATGGATGATAAAATCATCATATTAATAAGCTAGTAATATGAAATAGTCAGTATTGTTGTGTGGTTAACTATGGTATTGCATTTTTTTTTCTTACATAATGATTTTTACATTACAAACAGTATTTTGAATTGATCCTCTTGAATTGATTACTGGGCAACTTTATTTCTATCGAAAATTAGAATTCAGATTTTAGTTCCTGATTGTAATAAAATCAGACTTTAAAATTATATGAAGTCTTTAGACACATGCAAAGAAAATCGGCGAGTCTGATGATGATACTTTCTTGTAGTTCATGTTTGACAATAGTGATTTTGATGCTGTCAGTATTAATGGAAATATTTTCATTGTGAAACTATGATAGATTGTATCACGCCTGAAAACTCAACTTCACTGAGTACAGCGGTTCTAATATCATTGTGGCTATTGGCACCTAAATATTCATATGTAAATATAGACGAGTTTTGAAAAATCATGATTTGAACCAACGATTTAAATCGGATTCCATCATTCAACAGACAATTTGAATATATTATTCACCTGATTATTATAAACTGGGTCAGCAATGTTTCATCCATGAATAATGTTTAAATTAATGAAAATTAGTATGATGGTTAATGTGAGATATTCTGGCAGAAAATAATTGGCCTGAGAGTGTGAAGGAAAAACGCCGACCGCATATTTTTTATTTAGCTTCAGAAATATCCTAAACGTCAAGATATATCAAAATTTTCCGAAGCTAGTATGGACAAAATTCCGATTTCTAGTATAACACAATGTCGTTGGAACCGAAAATCACGTTTTAATTCCATGTTATCAATTAAAGATATCAACGCGCACCACTTTTATTTATAGCCGCTAATCTTCAATTCGTCACACGATCGAATAAAGGAATGGGCATAACAGAGAAAAGTCTTTGTTTCAACAATTCTGGGAAGTATAAAAGCGATGTGACAGTTTGATAGGCGCTATTCAGTGACAACTAATAAAGATGGATATTCGACTCCAAATTCTCTTCGCGTGTTTCGCTTTAAGTAGTATGACTATTCATTGTGATGGATTTAGTCAGGACCTTAAAACTGATTTATATTCTGAAGAACAGACACATGATTTTTCAAATGGCAGACATGATCAAAAACTGCACAAAATACGAAAACGAGATGCATATTCTTTCTACTCGAATCAAGACATAATTCAATATAAATTCTCAGAAGATTTACGGCGTAAGTTAATTCGAATTGTTATAACTATTATTTTTTGACTTTGTCATGCAATTTTTCCTACATCAAATTTTCTATTGATATCAAATATAATCGTTTATACAGAATCTGCAAATTATAATAAAATTCGACGGCTCTTATATGATATCTCAAAATTGACATGCAAGAAGTTTGTTCCGTATACCACGAAAGGCCCATTCATTCTTTTCACAAGTTATCAAACAGACGGCTGCCGCCGTACTTTGCCGATGTTCAGCATGGAGGCGAAAATAGATTACGCCACAGCTCGCGTGGAATCCAGTACTTCTGATGATTATTGTCTCGCAGTAGCCATAACAGATTATGACAAATCTCAATCTGTAAGTAATATGCATTATTGCAGGAAACTTTTTTCTACTATTAGCGAGCAAACATTTTTTGACAAAATAAATTAATATTTTTTATTTTCTAATTGTATCAAATTATAAATATAGGGAGTTTATAGAGTTCAAATTTAGCGTTGTTTTTATACACTTGTATTTGAATGAACCTCCATGTAATGATGAATGTCTTTGAAAATGTTTCAGTTCTACAACGCATTGAACTATTATAATACAGCATTTCGTTGTCATCGCAAGGACAGCAACAAGATTTCACTCATAACCGTGAAATCCGAAGACGATACTGATGGTGGAACTAGAATTTACCACTATGAATCTGATGATGATGAGGACGATACCAGCAACAACGACAATATAAGTAATGAATCTGATTCAGAAGGAAATACTGGCGAGAGGAATTCTTTTGATTATTCACCCAGTTCTCGAAACAATAATATCGGAACTAAAAATCGCCATTATGGATCTGATGATGATGAG